>CAMOHE010048599.1:0-10404 GCA_946598075.1 Artocarpus hirsutus | reverse complement strand
GTCATTGCTGCATCCACTATGGAGGCCGAGTTCGTGGCATGTTTTGAGGCCACAAGTCATGGTTTATGGTTGCGGAATTTTATTTCGGGACTTGGAGTTGTCGACAGTATAGCTAGGCCGCTGAAAATTTATTGTGATAATGCCGCAGCAGTCTTCTTTGCCAAGAACGACAAGTATTCTGATGGTGCGAAACGTATGGATATTAAGTACTTAGTCGTTAAGCAAGAAGTTCGGGAATGTAAAGTGTCAATTGAACAAATTAGTACTAATCTTATGATTGCAGATCCTTTAACAAAAGGATTACCGCCCAAGACATTTATTGAACATGTTGAACGTATGGGTGTTATTAGACGTCATTAATGGTTATGTATTATGTTTTATTTCACTTTAATGATATGACACTTTGAGCTCACTTATTATGTTCCCGCAATATCCTGTTTTCTATTTTGTATACATGATTGTTAAAGATTAATGTTTAAACAGGATTGTCTCATTGAAGACATTAAAGTGGACTATTATTATGCCTCTCAATTATGAATCATGTTAAATAGATGTCTAATGTTGTAGTACATGGAAGGGACTACACTAAATTGTGATGTACAACCGCCATGACTCACTTTAGATTTTCTGTTTAATTATGATGTAGAGTATTAGCCATTTTAAAGAAGATTTAGCATAATATTGTTGTGCACATTATAGCATTATTAAACTAATAGATAAATATTATATGGGCCAAGTGGGAGAATGTTAGAATTATGGCCCACATATATCAAGGCCCATAAAATCTATCAGATTTATTTATTTATTTATTTAGTTTAATAATTATTTAAATGCTAAAATTCTATTGGCTATGAGGGGTTGCAACTCTTATTAAAAGATGTGTCTATATCTGAAAAGATATGTCCATATCTGAAGAGATATGTGCTTTGATGGAAAGGCACCTATTGAGGGTCTATAAATAGGAGTCTAGTCCTCTCTCCACCTAATAAATTTTGTATTCTTCCCTCCATCAGAAAAATACGTTAAAAGAAAATTGAGGGTTTAGAGAGAGAAACTGGGTTCTTCTTCTCTGACAGTTTCTATTCTAGAGTTCTCTAATTATTGAAGCTATGAATCAAGGTACGCTCTAAATCTTCTTCTGTAAAAATTATTGAGTTTTAAGATTTCTAGAAATTACAGATATTAAAGTTTACAGTTATTTCAAGTTTGAACATTTTTCTCAACAAACTTGAACACGTTGTGGCAAGGAAAAAAACTAAAACCATTAAAGACAGCACCGACTTGGACTTGGACCCATATACGCTAGCCTGGAAAATTTTTCTCCAAGCGTAAAGAAAGGTTCAAACACTTTTTTCAATACTTTATTGTTCCACACCTTAATCAGAATACTAAAAAAAACACAAATTAGTTTACGTGCTGATCAACATGCTATTGGTTCCATCATTGACCTAGCTGAACTTAGAAACGACTAAATTGAGCTGTCACTGGCGAAGGAAAAACAAATAGGAATTGACATCAACGGCCGTGTAAGGAAAGTTACAAAGAAATCTCTGTCTCTCTCTTATTTTTGTCCTTTATTTTTTTGTGGTTAGTACATTGAAGTTTAACTTGAATTCATAAATTGGAATATCGAAGGAACACCTATTTTTATGATTGTTTGTCACTGTGTAAAATTGGAAAAGAAGAAGTAAAACAATCAAGGCTTGGTGGGGGTTAATAGCAATTATTCCAAAAATAAGATAAAATACGAAAATTACAATTTTATGGTCCAAAAAAAGTTCACAAATCATACTACGATAAGTAGTACATACGGTAACAAAACTAATTTCAACAATTTTTTCTTCAAATTTTAAACAAAATAAAATGTGTTTTTTTCCTTATAAATCAGTAAATTTTGACTTTTCAGTATTTTAAAACCTACTAGAACTTACTTAATTAGGCAATTTTCATCTTAATATTCTATTTCCCCTTCAAAAAACTTTTATTTTCCATAAAAGATTAAAAAGACATAAAATTATATTCAAACTATAAACTGAAAAATAAAAAATATATAAATCTGTTATTGCAAACATAACCTATCGGTAAATCACACTTAATTTTACCACAAGGTGAAGAGTTTGAATTTCTCGTCCCTGAGTTAAAAAAAATAACGATATAAATCTTTTAAATAAAAAATATTCAAAAATTTTAAAATAAAAGTTAAGAAAATCCTTTTTTTCTTTCTCTCTCCCTTTATCTCCCTCTCTTTCGCCCTTTGGATCGGTCTCCCTCTTCCTCTTTCTTAAGGTGGGGTTGAATTGTGATAGAGGAGGTTAGAAGCTTGAAGGAAGGGTCATGGCATGTGAGGGATGTAAGGGTGCTAGGTCTATGACGGGCACGAGTAAAGGAGCTAGGGCAAGCATGTGAGGGTTGTGGACTAAGAAAGGATGACAAGGGAGTGATTTGGCTCTAGGGTGAGTGCGGCATGGTGAAGGCAGCGGGTCAAGGGGCTGCACAGCATTGCAATGGCCGTGTGGCGTCTGGCTTGGGCGTACTCCATCAAGCCTCCATAGGACCCACCTTGCGGGCCCCCCGGACTTATGGCTCTTATTGGTAGACCATCCATGTGCCGCCCACTCATCCGTACTGTCCCCTCTAGGGCCCTCTGGCCCCTCAGGGTTTTTCTGTCTATGGGTGGTTACTTCTAAATTAGTATCCGACCAAACAGACTCGACAATAGTGATCGTAAGATGAGATGATCCCCTCCTTAATCCACAGATAAAATATATATATGTGACGATCCCCTCCCTAATCCACAGATAATATATATATATATATATATAGGAAAAAGAATAACCAAAAAATAAGTTATGTGGATCGGTCAAACCCCATCCTATAGGAAGTTAAGATCATGATAAGAAGAGATTGACGAAGCAAAGTTGCTTCCACCTACCTAAGAGATGTAAGTAACATCACAAGGATACTAGAAGAGAATAAGAATGACAATGTATGGTCATTAATATACAGGAATAAGAAATAAGAGAGGAGAAGACTACAAGATGGTTCAAAATCTGAACCCTTATAATAGAGTTATAAAAACTCTGATAAAGTAACCATAACAAAGGGAAACTAATAGGAATTTCTAGACAAAAGAATACAATCCATCATATGATTCGATAACATCTAGTCATCAATAGCCAGAGAGCCTAGTTTAAGATAAGCACATAGATATGTTCTTTCAAGAACACAGCCTGCCATGTTGTTAAACGACCTTTAGTCGTTAACAGGCAAGGAACTAATTTAAAACAGGTAGATTGAGATGTCTGCTTAAGATAGCAAATATAAGATTCTTAGCTGAAGCAATAAGCTTACAAAATCTAAGCTACTAAGTTAAGAATGCCATCTCAAGTAGAAGTGGTCCCCCTTAGTTAACGAAGTCATTAGACAAGACAAGATTCTTGGCATAAGTAAGATCAAAGACCTTAGCGTCAAACACCAAACTCTCACTAGAAACTAGATGCTGTGAAATAAGGGTAGAGGGATAATGGAAACCCTTTGACTAGCTAAGACGTGCCATATTAAGGAGAAATCCTCTAGAATTAGTAGTAGAGCATACTAATGAAAGTATTGCTTAGTCTTTTAAGAAAAACTTAGTTATGTAGCCGACGGTTGGAGTAACCCCAAGTTATTATCATGAAAATATATATATATATATATATACATATATATGTATATATAATATAAGTATGCTTAGTCACGTAAAAGAAGCCCAACCATGACGTCAACCTAATAGCAAAATTTTCTGGGACTCTTAGCAAAAGACTTCTAGAGCTGAGGCTACGAAATTGTAGCAAGTCCGACAAGAAACGATAGACATAACGGAGTGGTCTCCTTCGAGAACATCGATGAGACCTCCTTGATAAGAGTATAGACAGTAAGAATTAGAGAACTGATGATGTTTGGACAATATGAATAGTAAATCTTAAAAGTAAGATGCCGAGGCTTAGGACGTAGCGACGATTTAAGGACCATTTATATGTCTCTCCTGACGCCAAATAAAAAGGCATGCTAATATTAAGATTAGAGATAGTATGCAAGGAGGATGACACATGTAGTGTCCACTAAGTAAAGTAGCACATTTGAGGATAGTTTTATAGGCACGTCTCAACATTAGGAATTACACAATAGATAAGTAAGACTTATCGCCCTTTCAATCACGATAGAACCGACAGGATTTGCCATTTGACAAGTTAGAATATATGGCTAATATATATACATATATATATAGCTATATTGACCAAACCCAAGATTAGATTGATACGGATTAACACATTATAATTATTATGATATAGTAAGGTAAGACACATACCTCGTTAGAATTATCATGATACAGTAAGACATATATCTCGAGTAAGGTCATAAGAATAGGTGTCCAGCCCAGATTGTTCATCTAAAAGATAGATGAACATTAAAAAAAAAAAAACCCAATAGATTCCTTCCTGATAAAATATTGTAGCCATCAAAACTAATGACCTATAAGTATACCCTCCATTACATCACATGAATTTAATATATTTTAAAAGCATCTGTTCAAGTTTATTTGATGAAAAATCGCAACTTGCGTTTTTCCAACGAATACCCTTACTATAAGCCATTTTTATAATTTTCATGAGTATAATATGAACTCTCTTGTTGTCATGAACCAATCAAGTTAAAGAATGTAATGGTCAAATCCATGAGGAAGAAGTAAGTTCCAAGATAGGGACTATCTATGTTAAGTTAAAGGTTCTGACAGCTTGAGATCAATATTATGCAAAAAGTACTTATGGATTAAATAGGACCCATAAACAGCTTTTTCTTTTATTATAAACATGTTTGGGTCCTTACTCTTAAAAGCACAAAATTTTGTCAAGTTTGAAATTTGATTTAAATTGTCAAAAGAAAAAAAAAAGTGTTTAACAATTATTACTACTATTTTCACTAAGTAAATAGGAGTTTATGAAATGTTTTGATGAGACAAAAGTGGTTTTATTAAAATGAAAATGACTTCGTATTTTAGAAAGTTATAAATATTAATAATAATAATACATATATATATACACACACATACATGACCTTTCATAGAAATAGTGAGGAAGCCTTAGAATCATAAAGGGCACTAAAGTGGCCTAAAGAGAAGGAACACATAGCCAACTATAGACATGAAATCCATGTGTAGAGAAGGTTAAGACACATCATGAATGTTTCCACAGTAGAAACAAGGTTGATTAGAACCCCGAATGAGAGATAAGCCTTATGAATTTTAAAATACAGTAAGACGACACATATATGATCAAGCCATTGAACAAGTAGAGACAATCAAGGCTAGAATGACACGATTTTTTATGAAAATAGGTGCTCAAAAGGAATAGAATTTTAATCTCAAGGTGAGTAGAACATAAATAAGACTCTAATGAACCTCTTACAGGTTAGATGAGACAGTATAGTTTTGCTCTTCTAGAAGAGTACATCCCACTCAATAGCATGAGATTTAGACCTAGAATGATCTTTTACCCATAAATAGGCCATGAGAACCATAAAACTACTAAAGTTTTTATAATATGCTATGGTCGCATGTCCCAGATCCTAGAGTAAGTATAAGTAAAGGGAATCAATAGTACGATTTCATGCATTATGAGAATCTGTTACCCCTATATGTCACAATAGTATGTTGAAATGTCTAGAATAAGCCTGCCTAAGGGGAATCTAGGGTACGATCTCCATATGTTCAGGGGTATAATACACCCCTTTATATAGTATCACAGCGAGAATTTCTGTCAAGAGAAAGATAAAATCTGCAATTTGCTTTTAAGAAACTAGAAGAAATTACTATAAGACACTCTTATTTCAATTAGAAATCGTCAAAATGATTTAGATGATCAAGTAGAAACTAGTAAATTTCCCATGACCAACATAAAGGTCACATGAGCAAAACCAAGAGAGACCCTACAAATATAAAAAAATGGGAATGAATTTTCTTTTCTTGCACCTCAAGGAGAGGCAGGACAAGTTTAAGAGAGACACAAAAGGATAAGCTTAAACATTATGAACCCTTAGAAGTCTTTAAACAAGTAGATAAACATGTTATGGACAGTCATTATCGCTAGTCTGGGATGACTAGATGATAAAACCTATAGATTAAGCGATAGAAAGATAAACTTTTTGGCCAATTTCTATGTACTAGATCATGATCTAGATACATATATGCAACCTAAGATGCGAAATAGGATAAGTACAAGTCTTGAAACAAGAAAAAGGATAGCTTCAAGGAAGCAAGGACAAACTTCTATGTCAAGATTTTGGGGTAAAGTTGCCAAAAGAAAGAAAAACTCCATGAGTTTAGGATACAAAGCCATAAGGATCCCCCTAGTTTACCTCAATTTTTGAGGACGAAAATTTTACAAGGTGGGTAGATTGTAATGACTCAAAAAATTCAAAAATTAATAACTATGATTAATTAAGGATTTTTCCCTCATTACTCAGCTAAAACCTAAGGAAAGTACAAGTGTAGCATTTATTAACATGAAAATTTGAAGGTTTTACTAGTTGTAAGACCTTAGAGATAGATAATATTGTGAATGCACAATTTATTTACTTTATTTATGAAACATGTAACAATGTAATGTTATGATAGTACATTAAAATAATTAAAAATAATTATTTAATGTGCTAGAACAAAAATTTATGATTTGTTGATTTCATGCATGAGCCAAAAAGATGATGTTATTTGGCAAAAGTGGAATTTTCAACTTACTATGATGATGTGGAAAATTCCTATATATGATGTCTGTTTAGTAAAAAAAACCCAGATCAATAGTGATCATGAGTTCCATACCATAATTCAAAATGGTGAGCACTAAGTTCAAGGATGCAAGAATTCTAATGTTTTAAATATGTATAGTTAGTTACTATACACATTAATAATTACATAAGGTTATTATTATTGTTGTAATAATAATGACAATAATAATAGTAACAGTTGTCATAGTAATAGTAAAGAAGAAGAAGGGCGTTAATGGGGTCCATAAATGTTGATCTATTGCTAAGGTATGGACCCATAAATAGCTCTTTACGAGGAGCCTAAAGCTTAAGTGTGTAAGTATTGGTCTCAATTCTTACGAGATCTCAAGGTATGATAGTAATGCACGATGTTTTTGTAATGACCCAAAAAATTCAAACGTTAATAACTATGATTAATTGAGGGTTTTTCCCTCACGACTTAGCTAAGTACTTAAGAAAGTACAAGTTTAGCATTTATTAACACGCATATTTAAAGGTCTTAATAGCCGTAAGACCTTAGAAATAATTAATGTTGTGAATGCACAAAATTATGTGCTTTATTTATGAAACATGTAATAATGTAATGTTATGATAGTACATTAAAATAATTAAAAATAATTATTTGATGTGCTAAACCAAGAGTTTATGATTTATTAATTTTATACATGAGCCAAAAAGATGATGTTATTGGCAAAAGTAGAATTTTCAACTTACTAAGATTTTGTGAAAATTCCTATGTGATATCAGTTTAATAAAAAGAAACCCAGATCAATAGTGATTATGAGCTCCATACCATAAATTAAAAATGGTAAGCACTAAGTTCAAGGATGCAAGAATTCCAATGTTTTGAATGTGTATAGTTAATCATTGTACACATTAATAATTACGTAAGATTATTATTATTGTTGTAATAATAATAACAATAATAATAATATTAGTTATTAAAATAATAGTGAATAATAAGAAGAAAAGCATTGATGGAGTCCACAAACGCTGATATGTTGATAAGATGTGGAACCATAAATGGCTCTTTACAAGAAGTAGTTCGTGAAGCACAAAATTGTGCTAAGTTTAGAATTTAAATTAAATTGACTTTTAGATAGTCAATTTAATTTACAAAACTTTTATAAAATTACAACTATTGTTTTTACAATGGAATTTGAAGTTTACAATATGAAAAGTTTTAATGAAAATACATGTTTTAAATCATACTTTAAAGTTTTTAAAAGTTTAAAATATCAATAATTATATTAAGCTAAGTGTTAAATGCACAATATCTTTCTTAGAATTCATATACACATGTATACATATGTGTGTATATAGTTGTGAAAATAATTAAATCATCAATTTTGAAGATAAATGTATCAAAGTTTATTGTTTCAAAATTTAAATAACAAAATCCTTACAGTATGGATAAATCATGAAAATGATTTTTTATGTCAATATGAATATTTCAATAACACAATAATACAACAACAGAATTATAAATTTATGTGATTATTTTTAGGGTGCAAAAAAATCACAGTTTTTAAAAGTATAATTATGTCCACAAAAATTTAAAAGTTACAGTTCAAATTTGATCTACCCGATACTGCACGGTTTAGACTGTGTAGACCACAAGTTATCGATAAATACAAAAAAAAGCCCCCAATCAGATTAGCTCACGCACTTTCTCTCTCTCTACTCTCTCTCTCTCCTCAAACACAGTCCAGAATCCGACCTCCATTTTTGACACCTCCCACACCATTGGAAAGATATCGAGGAGCTGAGTCTAACGGTGTGCCGTGCCACCCACAACTCCGCCAGAGCAGCCCTCACGCGTCGGTCAAAGTGGCCGAAAATCACAAATTTTTCGGTATGATATCTTCTCCGTCCGAGCTCCGATCGACACGATCTTGGTGTCAACGGACTCAGAATGAAGAGACGAAGAGAATGGCACCAATATTACAGCTCGATTTTAGCCAAAGGAGCTTCGCCAGAGCCACCGCATTCTACCGCCACACCACCCCCTCGATGCCACCGTTCACGACAGCGTTGTGTCACATCGCCCATGCCATTCGACTCAGAGGGCGACGGGGAGTGAGAACCCACGCCCAATTGCATCCTTTTTTGGCCGCACAATGGAGCTCGAAGCCGCTGCACCGTCGCCACCGTGGGTGACGTCAAACTTGCCCTCACGGCCATTGTTGGGCCCAATTGATGAGCCCATCACCTTCAGACCAACGAGGGGAGGAAAAGCCCTCCATCAATTGCGAGAAAAGTCTCGCCGTCACTGGAGTTCAAACGGCTCCAATCCCGTCGCAGTGAGGAACGTCGATCGTGATGCTCCTGGCCGCCTTGCATCAAATTGGCGGCGACTTTATGCTCAGAGAGGGACGGGGAACACTTTCCCCCTCCCAATT
This sequence comes from Artocarpus hirsutus, assembly GCA_946598075.1. Classification (NCBI taxonomy): domain Eukaryota; kingdom Viridiplantae; phylum Streptophyta; class Magnoliopsida; order Rosales; family Moraceae; genus Artocarpus; species Artocarpus hirsutus. The sequence continues at coordinate 1,204 of CAMOHE010048599.1, read as the reverse complement.
TCACAGGACGTCGTCGAATCGACTCAGAACGACCCTCGTCGTTTATCGCCACCGTGAGCACCACGGAACCACCGTTCCATGCCACGTTGAGGAGCACCAAATGAGGGGAAATACTTAGAGGCCAACGTAGATCAAAACGCCAGGTCAATTTGGGCCCAACACTGGTGGAGATCCACCGCCCGAGCACCCACGTGAAGCTGAGATTTTTGAATTAAATTCATGTTGATCGAGGCCAAATTGGACAAAATTGACACCACCATTGGACTCAGAAGGTTCGAATTGGGGGGGTAGGCCCGAGCCCAGCTGCCAACAAGGCCAATTGATAGTGGTCAACGGCGGTCAACGGCCGGTCAACTGCCACTTTGGGTTTTTGTGATCCGGACCTCTGATCGAAGACCCGAGACTGCCTCCTGATTTGTTTTGATGCTCTGAACGTGATGGTGACCTCCGTTCGAGCTAATTCTACTTCGATGAAAATCATCTGGTATCAACTGCACGTAGATCGAGGCGACTCAAAATGCAGTAACGGAGTCCAAAATGATGTTGTCAGTAGTAATAAATCTCCATGGAATATTCCTAGCCATCCACGACCGCTCGAGGAGCACTGCTGAGGATGCTATGTAGACTGCGGATACAACAAAATGCAACTGGACCCACTCAGTTTGGAGTCCAGGTAAGTAGGAATTTCGCCTACAGTATGAATAGTTTAAAAATAAATTAATTTTAAATATTTTCATAAAATTTATGAAAATGCATGATCAGTGATTTATTACACTGTTATATGTTATGAGGTGATATGCTATGCTATGAAATGATGTGAAATGCCATGATGATGATGTGATGATTAATGTGTGATGTATGCAATATTTAAATTATATTGTTTGATCACCTTCAAGTCAAGCATGATTATGATTTAAGATTCAAGAATTATGAGATTGTGATGTCATGTAGTGATAAGTCATACTGCATACACACAATAATGCAAGTGAAACTTATATGACAAGTTAAGGGTGTCGTACCAACCTTCCGACCCACGGGGAGGTTCCATGTTAAAGAAATGAATAATCTTGGTGTCGTTGGGACCTCACAAACCCTAACTTCCCAAGACTCACGCGCAATTGGTACGATCATTGGGCCCAAAGTAAAAAGATAAGATAAAGCTTAAATAATTAAGCATAATTCAAGTTGATAAGCAAGCATAAAA
>CAMOHE010048598.1:0-24763 GCA_946598075.1 Artocarpus hirsutus | reverse complement strand
TAATGAAGAGCTACGTCCACTGTAGTTCACTATAAAGTTTTCTTCGTACAAATTACAATGCTATCAGAAAGTTGGGATAGATGAGAAAATAATATGGCAGGGTGTCTGTATCTCTTTTCTTCTATATCCCCTTTTCAAAGCTATCTCTCCCCTATATATAGACTATGGAATTGAAACGTGGTCATTAACCGTCAAGTTGAGTGGAGCAATGCTTCATTAATAACTGTAATACTAGGACACACGTCGGATGATGATTTGCTGCAAAAACCACTACTTCCTCATATTCCGGTCCTGTACTTAACGTGTGTAAACCGTTAGAACGTGCTATTTGTTGAACCGATACGAACGATCCGGACGAACGGTACCCTGAAAGAATCGAATAATCGGTTCGAGGAACTAATTCAACGAATGAACCAAACAATCGATTCGATAGTGTGACCTGTCTGAGTCGCTTGATCAACATTGTTGGGCCGCCAGGGCCCACGGTCCATTTGGGCCTGTCCAAATTGTACCCCAACAGTTAGCCCCCCACTCCTTAGTCTCATGTTATAGACTACAGGAGTGAAGATCTGATTCTGAAATCGACTGCACATGACTTGGACGTCTCTTCACCTGTGCCAGAATCATGACTTTCCTTTGGGAAAACGCGACAGTTAATTTATCGCAACACGTGTCGGCACGCCATTGGCGATTCATTAATAACCACTGCGACGCTGACGTACGTGTCGGATTCGAAAAGGCACCACCTCGGTTTGAACGGGAAACTGAACAAACGCACAACCCTAGCCTTTGGATCAGATTGATTTGAAGCGATCCTAACCGTCAAAATGGTGCTCTAGAAGGTACATAAAGCATCTGTTGTTTTCCTTCAACCCATTTCTCTCCCTTCAGATTTTCAGTTTCTCTCTCTTGGATTTCTAGGGTGGTCTTCTTCCGTTTTTCCTCAGTTCCTTCAGATTCTTCAGGCATGATTTTCTCCTTTTTCATCTTTTTCTTGCAATTTTCCTTTCATAATCTTGTTCTTCTCTCGATTTCGAGCATTTTGATGCTAAACACGCAACATTTTCCTGAGAAAATCAGTGACTGCTAATGCTGTTTTGCTGTATCAACCGTAAAGTATTCAAGAACTATTTGAAGTTCTTTGGTTTTAGGGTCGTGTGTCCTTTTTGATCTTAGAAACCCTTGATTTCTTTTAGAAATTGTGTTTTATATAAATGTCGAAGTCAGTGGCCATTACTTCAAGCTCCAGCGGTGGAGATGACCCTTGGTCGAGTGATGATGAAAGGGAAGTAGATGAAATGATTCGTCAGCAAAACTTGATCGAATCGAGCACAAGGACGGTTGGGGCTGAGATTGGTGAAGCATCGAGCCGAGGGACAGAAAGGAACCAACCAGCTGGGCCCTCGAGGAGAATCGAAGACGTCGATTCAATCGAAAGAAAGAAGTACGTCTCCCCCACCAAAGGGGTATCATTTTTTACGAAGAACCTGGAGTCTGTCTTGTCAGAGTCAGACCTCCAATCGATAAGGGTGAAGCACAGGGTCCCACCTGCCATAGAGATTCGACTCCCTTATCCAGGTGAACGGGCTGACACACAAAACGACAACTGGTTTTGCATGTACAGCAAATAGTTCGAGCTTGGACTCCGGTTGCCGATCCCTGAGTTTATATTAGAGACTGTTAGCCATTTTGACATTTCTTTGACGTAGCTTATGTTGAACGGAGTTTGACTTTTAATAGCATTGATAGTTTTAATCGAAGAAGCTAAAATAGACTTCGATATATACGACTTTCTTCGATGTTACTATTTAAAACCAAATAGTAAAAACTCAGGTCGGTTTTGTTTTGTTTACCGACAGTCAAAGCAACTTATAGGAGAGTTTGCTAACACAGATAGACATTGGGAAGAACGATACTTCTTCATTTCAATCAACCGCAACTCTTTCGAGCTTACTATCTGAATTCCTTTTCCATTCGCTTTCGGTCATATGGTGAGTTTCAATCCTTGAGACTATTTCAAAATGTAATTCCAACTAATCTCAAGTACGTTTCTTTTTTGCAGATTACGAGCTAAACCACCCAGCTTCAATTGACGAGAGGTTCAAATCGAAACTTCAAGCACTGCTTGCACTAAAGGATCAGACTTGGGCAGAAATCTCAAAACCCGATTGACTTGAGAAGTCGTTGATTTGGAAGAATTTCAAGAGCATTCCTACAAGTATTCCTATTCGATTTTCAAAATAACTTGATTGGGCCTTCGTATGTCGTGGTGCACTTCAGCGGCTATACGGTCTGTCCAAATTTATTACCCCACTGTCTGACAAAGACGTTCATCTCGCAAAAGCCGCTTTGTCAGTCATGAAGGTAACGTTACCTCCTTTGGGTGAGATGAGGAAGAAAAAACTAGCAGACAAGAAGCCGAAGAAAAGACGAACTGAAGCTGACGAATCGTCAGCACCAAAGGAGACGACGCTACTAGTCGAACAGTCTGAACTGCCTCCTCCACCGTTTGATATTCAGCCTCCTTCGTCGAAGAAAACGAGAGGGATGGAGCCTCCTTTTTCAACCGAAGATGTACAAAGGTTGGCTTTGGAGAAGACGTTGGATGTTCCAGACGACGTCAGTGTTCTTCAAGACAGGGTGGTTGCGGCGAGAGCGGCAATCAACTTCTATTTCTTTCTTCTTCCCCCCCCCCCCCCCTTTTTTTTTTAAGAACAATTTTATTTTGTTCAAGAGGAACTTCAATTTATCAGTTGGAAAATTGAAACTGTACTTTCAGAATTTTTGTAATCACTTGAGGTTTATACTTTTCGTGTCATTATGTATCAAGGATCTTGATCTCTAATCGACAGAGAATCAATCGGATAATAAGCAAGGTTCACAACCGATTAGGCTAAATGAAAATAGTTTGAATTACGAATGAAGCGTACGTCGTACTCACCGAAACGATTAAATGGATTAAAAATTGCAACTGAAACAATTGCCCCATTAGTTTGGATAGACCAGTAGGATTTGGGTTGACATAGATGAACCAAAAATTAAGCCATGAAAATGAAATTAGGTGAATTCAGATCGATCAGGTCAAGTCCGAAGTTTGTCATGAAGATGACCTCCGAGTGTACAGATCGATCTGGTCGAGTCTAATGCTAGCCATGAGGATGGCGTCTGAGTTCGGATCGATCTGGTCAAGTCTGATGTTGGCCATGAAGATGGCGTCTGAGTTTGGATCGATCTGGTCGAGTCCGATGTTTGGCCATGAAGATGGCATTGGAGAGTTTGGATCGATCTCTTCAAGTCCAAAGTTGCAAAAACTAAGTACTTATTCCTGAAAATCAAACTTGAAAGATTCGTTAATTTATCGGGGAAATAAAATTTGAAATAATAAAGCGACTGCACCTGTTTATAACGTATTCGAGCTGCCTACGTATCCTGTGTACGGGAATAAAGCCAAACGTAGCTCAATTACATGGCAAAAGCAAAATCGAAACATTATTTATAGTACTTCCTCAAATGATTTGCATTCCAGCTTTTTGTTATGTAGGATACATCCAGCTTCTCGAGTTTGTAGACTCATTCTCGAACCACCGATCGTATTCGATAGGGTCCTTCCCAATTAGCCGCCAATTTTCTAGCCTTGGCTTCTCTGGTATTCTGGAAGACTTTCCTAAGCACGAGTTCTCCTTCAACTAATCTTCTAGGCTTGACCTTTCTGTTATAATACCTGGCTGCTGCTTGCTGGTAGTATCCAAGGCGATAGAAAGCTCTGTCCCTCTTTTCGTAGATGAAGTCCAGTGCATCCTGCATCATTTCATCGTTCTTTGTTTCGTTCAGCAAAGAGTAATCGACCCAAAGGTCCCGTGCAACTATCTCAGCGGGAATAACGGCTTCTGTTCCATACACCAGCGAAAAAGGCGATTCACCAGTTGCCCTCCTTGGGGTCGTTCGATAGGCCCACAGTACCATTGGCAGTTCCTCGACCCATCGTCCTTTTTTTGCTTCGAGTTTCTTCTTCAGATTTTTCACAATCGTCTTATTCGTCGCTTCAGCTTGTCCGTTTCCTTGCGGGTATCTTGGCATTGAGAAACTTAAAATAATTTCCCAATCTCGAGAAAACTTCCTAAAGGACGATGAAACGAATTGAGAGCCATTGTCGGTGACTATCTCTCGTGGGACTCTGAATCGACAGATGATGTTCCTCCAAATAAATCTTTCGACGTCTCATTCTTTAACATCCGCAAAGGCTTCCGCTTTGACCCATTTGGAGAAGTAATCAGTGAGGACGAGCAAATACTTCACTTGTCCCGGTGCTGGAGGAAACGGTCCGACAACATCCATCGAGTGCTTCATGAACGGGTACGGTGAACTGACTGAAGAAAGCTCTTCTGCAGGTTGATGCATGATGGGGGCATGCCTCTGGCAGCTGTCGCATTTTCGGGTGAAGTTTTCGCAATCACTCTGCATCGTTGGCCAGTAGAATCCTTACCTCTTCACCTTATTGCACAATGACCTTCCGCCTGAATGATTTCCACAGGATCCTTCATGCACTTCTCTAACCACTTTCTCGATCTCATCTTCCCCGAGGCATCAGAGATAAGGTCCTGCGAAGGAGCGCCTATAGAGCTTTCCATCTATTAAGCAGTATCGCGCAGCACGCACTTTGATCTTTCTCGAAGCTTGTCTATCATTAGGGAGCCAACCTTCACTAATATACATCTGGATGGGGGTTCTCCAATCGTCTCTCGGATCCACATAGCTAGTTTCCTCAACCGGTGCAATGCTAGGACTATCGAGTAGTTCCAAAGGGATTAATCTCCTCTCGCTTACTTCGACTAATGACCCTAAGTTAGCTAATGCGTTGGCTCTGGAGTTGCGTTCCCGTGGTACATGCTTAACCTCAAATTGATCGAATTGAGCTTTCAGCTTGTTAGCCAAGCTTTAATACAAATGCATCTTCTCGTCTCGTGCCATGAACTCTCCTTTTACTTGATTAATGACCAGAGTGGTGTCACTTTCCAGATGAAGTTTGGTAGCCCCCATTGCAGTAGTAAGCCTTGTTCCAGCTATTAGGGCCTCATATTTAGCTTCGTTGTTCATAGCTTTGTATCCTAATCGAAAGCTTTGTTCGATTTCTTCACTAGTTGGCGATTTCAAAACAATCCCTATTCCAGACCCTTTCTCATTGCTCGATCCGTCGACTTACACTATCCATGACTCCAATCCTCCGTTTTCGTTTCTGCAAGTCAGCTCAGCTACAAAGTCTGCCAGCACTTGTGCCTTCAACGCTGTACGGGGCTTGTACTCGATGTCGAACTCTGTCAGTTCAACTGCCCACTTCGTCATTCTACCAGATACATCTGGCTTGTGTAAAATTGCTCTCATCAGGTAGGATGACAGCACCACAATAGTATGTCCCTGAAAATACAGACGAAGCTTCCAGGCCGACATGACTACTGTGAGTGCAAGCTTTTCAACGACTGAGTACCTAGTTTCGGTGTCCAAGAGCGAATGGCTCACGAAGAACACTGGCCTTTGAGTCCATTCTTCTTCTCGAACTAGCACTGAACTTACTGCTGCCTCGGATATAGCAATGTATAAATAGAGCGGTTCGCCATCCCTTGGCTTCGACAGGATCGGTGGAGTGGTCAGATAACTCTTTAGTTCTTGGAAGGCCGTTTCACACCGTTTGTTCCATTCGAACTTGGTATTTTTCTTGAGCAGCTGGAAGAAGGGTAGACATTTGTCTGAACACCTGGCAATGAACCGACTAAGTGTCGCGACTCGTCCGATTAATCTCTGGATTTCTCGCTTGGTCCTTGGAGAGGGCATCAATTGAAATGCTTTTATTTGGTTGGGATTTGCTTTGATTCCTCGCTTCATCACGAGATACCCTAAAAACATGCCACTTGCCACTCCGAAGGTGCATTTTTTAGGATTAAGGTTCATGCCATATTTTCTGATCACGTCGAAGCATTCTTGCAAATGCTGAATGTGGAGATCAGCCTATAGAGATTTAACCAACATGTCATCGATATAAACCTCCATATGCTTACCAATTTACTGTTCGAACATCATGTTCACAAGTCATTGGTAAGTTGCTCCAGCATTCTTTAATCCGAAAGGCACGACTTTGAAGCAGAAAATCCCTTGTTCTGTTATGAAGGTTGTTTTCTCTTGGTCATCAGGGTGTAGTAGGATTTGATTGTAACCAGAGAATGCATCGAGAAAACTTAAAATCTCGTGTCTGGCTGTAGCGTCTACGAGCCTATCGATGTGAGGCAACGGATAACTGTCCTTTGGGCAAGCTTTGTTGAGGTCGGTGAAATCAACACACATGCGCCATTTTTCATTTTTCTTCTTCACGATCACCACATTGGCGAGCCAATCGGGATACTAGATAGGGCATATGAAGCCGGCTTTAAGTAATCTCCTCACTTCGTCTTTGATCACAATGTTCTGCTCGATTCCCAACTTCCTCCTTTTCTGTCGGATGGGCTTATGCTCTGGATCGACGTTCAGTCGGTGGGAGATTATGCTTGGGTTGATTCCAGGCATATCTGCATGAGACCATGCAAAACAATCAACGTTAGATCTAAAAAACTCGATTATTTGGCGTTTAATACCCTCATCGAGCTGAAATTCGATCTTGACTGTTCGTTTTTTGTTCTCTGGGTGTATCTGGATTTCGTCAAACTGGTCCAAAATTGGTTCGACGTAGCTCTGCTTGTTTGCTTCATTCTGCTCGTTCGGTTGTCATTGCTATAAAGCTTTTTTCTGCTTCATTGCCGCCACGTAACAGCTCCTTGCCGCCTCCTGGTTTCCTCGAATTTCCCAAACTCCTCGTTTCGTTGGGAACCTTATCCTCTGGTGGTATGTAGAGGGACTGCCTTCATGGCATGAATCCAAGGCCTCCCAAGAATTATATTGTACCCCGATGGGCAATCCATGACCAGGAAATTGGTTAGTTTATTCTCTCCTACTGCGTAGACTGGAAGTCTGACCTTCCCGATTGCTGTGGTTGCTTCCCCGTTGAATCCGACCAGCAACGTCGATGACTTCTCGATTTCTTCTTCTCCTATTTCCATTTCTTTCAGCGTTGAGAGGAAGAGAATATTGGCAGAGCTCCCGTTGTCAACCAGAATCTTGCTTGTTTTGCAATTTGTGATGTTTAGTTTAATAACTAATGCATCATCGTGTGGCAAGTCTAGCCCAATCGTCTCATCACTACGAAATGAAATTTTGTATTCGGGATGATTGCTATGAGCGGTGCTCGTGGTTGCAGTATTTGCCTTTCTTTGATAAGACTTCATCTGGTTGATCGAGTCGTCACTAAAAACTGAGCCCCCACAAATGGCTCCTATTATCTTCCTTACTGGTGGCGGTGGTGGTGTCTTCTCTTTGGTTTGCGCATCCCTTCGTCCTCTTCTTTCCTTGTCGAGCCCATATGTCCTCCTCCCCCTTTCTGAGAGATACTCTCTCAAATAACCATTCTTGAGAATCTCTGTAATTTCTGATCATAAAGCTTTGCAGTCGACCATTAGGTGCCCTGTATCTCAGTGAAACTCGCAGTACTTCGACTTATCTCACGAATGGCTCGCAGGTAATTTTCCAGGCCATCGGACGTAGTCTTTTCCTTCTACCTGAACGACTAGTTCCGATGGAGATATGCTCAGGGCATATTTGGGTAGTGAGAGGGGCCTTGTTGTGGATCGAGGCTTGTCGTCTTTCCGCCTCCATTCTCTTCTTGGTGGTGTTCTCGTCCGTCCTCGTCGATTTGGTTGGTGTTACTGCTTCTGGTTTCATCTGTTCTGACCTTTCATCCTTGTGAACTCTCGCTCGCACCTCTTGTTTTCTTCCTCCAGATCGATCCAGCCTTTAGCTCTATTCAGCGCTTCCTGGATCGTCTGTGGGTAGTCGGAACAAATGTTGTTTTTGAAGGATGACTTATGCAGGAGTCCCTTCTTCAGTGCTTCTTGGGCTGTTCCGTTTTCCAAATCTGAAATCTCGAAGAGAGTCCTACTAAATCTTTTAATATAAGCCCGTAATGGTTCGCCTGGGCTTTGGACCACAGACCACAAATCTTTGGTCGTTTTTCCAGTTTTAATATGCACTGAATATGATTTGATGAATTGATTCGCTAGTTCCTCAAAGCTGTCTATCGATCCCGTTCTGAGGTTGCTGAACCATCAAAGGGCCGGGCCTTTCAGCGATTGTGTGAACAGCTTGCACATCATCTTGTCGAGGATCGAGTCCGGGATGCTTGTAGCGCTGACAACATTCTTATATTGCAGCAGGTGGTCTTTAGGATCTGAGGTTCCATCGAAGCAAGTGAACATAATGTTTCCATACTTCGAAGGTACTATTGAGGTAATTCTCCTCGTCAGTGGAGTATCTCGAATGCTTTTGGAGATGTCGTCCAACGTCGGGGTCCTGTTCGTGGCCTTAGAAACCTTCTCGTCAATTTTTTCTTCTACGAATCTGGAGTTTTGCTCGAGCATTTCCCTCATCATGGATTGAATCGACTCCAGGGTCAGCAGATTGACAGTTGGTCCCTCTTGTCGAACCGTCGGTTCGACTCCTTCGTTTCTTTCTGCCTCTTCGTTACGAAGTCTACACTCCATATTGACGTTTGCTGTAGTTGGAGTCGTCGTAGCTGCGACAGTTGCCGTTGTTGGTGCCGGAGTTGATGAAGAGTATAGCGGCTGCATTCTTCCAATCGGGCTGTGAGTTAGTTGTTGTCTTCTTGGTTGCGGGGTGTGAAATTGCCACTGTGTTGTCGGAGTAGCTGGAAATGTTGAATACCCATAATACGGGAAATAATACAACTACAAAGCCGTATGGGAGTTTTGATAGCTGATTTGGCTTCTCAAAGCCAAGTTCTCACTGCTCAGTTGTTACAGCCTCTTGTCTCGTTTCTGAGAGAGTGCTGCTTGTTCCTAGAGTGTTTTCTTCAGTGTCTCCACCTCTGCTACAAGGGTTTCCATATGTCGGTCTTGAGTTGCCCCTTCAGTTTCTCCCACTGCGGTTTCCAGAGTACGCTGGTTGTCCACGTTGTCTGCCATTTGAATCCGAGTCTTTAGATCCTGGAGTTGACGACTTGATGGCCCCACGGTGGGCGTCAAACTGTAGATGGGTTTTCCTACAATTAAATTGCTGAAATTTTAAATTAAATAATCTGGAACTTGGGCCCTCAAATCACCGTTAGATGGACCTGTCTACTCGGATATGCATACAAGATCAGAATTAAATGAAAGAAATAGAACAGAAATAAAAGAACACGCCAGATTTATAGTGGTTCACTATGTTAATGAAGAGCTACGTCCACTGTAGTTCACTATAAAGTTTTCTTCGTACAAATTACAATGCTATCAGAAAGTTGGGATAGATGAGAAAATAATCTGGCAGGGTGTCTGTATCTCTTTTCTTCTATATCCCCTTTTCGAAGCTACCTCTCCCCTATATATAGACTATGGAATTGAAATGTAGTCATTAACCGTCAGGTTGAGTGGAGTAATGCTTCATTAATAACTGTAATATTGGGACATGCGTCGGATGATGATTTGCTGCAGAAACCACTACTTCCTCATATTCCAGTCCTATACTTAACGTGTGTAAACCGTTAGAACGTGCTATCTGTTGAACCGATATGAACGATCTGGACGAACGGTACTCTGAAGGAATCAAATAGTCGGTTCGAGGAACTAATTCAATGAACGAATCGAACAATCGATTCGATAGTGCGACCTGTCCGAGTCGCTTAATCAACATTGTTGGGCCGCCAGAGCCCACGGTCCATTTGGGCCTGTCCGAATTATACCCCAACAATGCTCAATCAACTGTTTGTCTCGAAAGACATCCGAAAAAGTTCTAATGTTTAACCCTTTCATGTCAAAACTAAAATAATTGTTAAAGAGACAATATATGTGACAACTTGTCTTTTCAGGCAGTCACTTAACTTTCTTAAACATAGTTTTTAAACATTAATCTTACTTACTTAGTAAAAAAATACTAATTTTTTTTTCCTTTAAACATGCTTTAAAACATTCTTGCAAGCTATTGTGACTTTGGTCGCATTTCAAGTTAAGACCTCGCTCAACATTTGCCTTTAAAACCATTTCAAACTGTTTCTTAAAACTTAATGAGAAACATTTATTAAATCATAGCTTAAAACTTCACTTTATAATTTTATAAAACATTTTGTACAATATATCTTAAAACTTTTGAAAACATTTCTTAAAATTCTGATTTTCTTAAAACTTTAAAAACCCTATATTAAATAATGGAAAATATTTCTTTTGAACAGTGAAAACTTACTATTGTGGTTTCCATACCCAAATCTTTGCATCTACTCTCCGCAGCACCAAGCTCTTCTAACGGGTCCTACTGGTCACCCATAAAACTACCTATAGCATGAAGAAACTTTTTATAAGCTTATGCTCAGTAAGTTCAAACGTAATCTCAGAAATCATTTAAAACATGCTTTAAAAACTTTTTTCATAAAAACCTTTCTCTTAAAACATTTTTCATAAACATTTCTGAAAACGTTTTTCATTGAAAATTTTTCTTAAAACGTCATTTATAAACCTTTTCTTGTAAACATAAAAAATGTTTTTTTATAGACATTTAACATAAAACATTTTTCAATATGTTTTTCATAAGCATTTAATGTAAAACTTTATAATAAGGAATACAAGCAAATTCATAATGCATGATTCCAATTATGCTCAATTATGAACTTCAATTATAAGCATTTTATGAACATTTCTTCCTTACTTTAACTTTCTACCTTCATTTCTTAACTTTCCTTATCTTACTTTAACTTTCTATCCTTGTTCCTTATCTTTCCTTATCTTACTTTGGTGTTTGTACCAACATCGTTAATCATGAGATCATAAACATGATGCTTTCCTTGTGGAAGACTTGAGACCATCGAACATCGAGGTCATGTTCCTCACATTTAGGAGGTCAAACCTTAACTTTACTTTCATTACCTCATAACAAAGAGACTGGTACGGTACTTTCTTTTTATCTTTATGTTACCTTCTTATTAACTTTAGTGGGCATTTCAAATGCAACCACATCATATGCAAACACACTTGCAAATCATAGCTTATACTGTAAAACCTATTGCATAACAGATGCAACTTATTGCATAACAAATGCAACATAAAACGTAAACACATTTTGCAAATCATAACCTATACTTTAAAACTTATTGCATAACAAATACAACTTATTGCATAACAAATGCAATATAAAACGCAACGACATTTTACAAATCATAACTTTTATTCTGAAACTTATTGCATAACAAATGCATCATAAAACTTATAACTTAAACTATAAAACATTATGCATTATCAAAATGCAAAACATACATTAAATATTTTGAAAATCACAACTGAAACTTTTAAAAACATTATGCATATCAATATGCAAATAGACTTTAAACATACCGTTGCAAATTCATTGCAAATCTTGCTTTGAATCTTTTAAAACTTTTTGCATAATAAATGCAAACATACTTTAAAAGAAACTTGCATAATAATTGCAAACTTAATTATAAACGTATACATAAATATTTAAAAATCATTAACTTCATGCTGTAGGTGAAGTTTGAAACTTACCCGGACTTAGCTCTAACGTTCTCTATTTCGTTCTTGTCCTATTCCTTTCGTTAGTTGGCCTCTGTGTCTTGGTCAAACGACAGCCGACTCATTAATTAACTTTCTTTTAATCAATCTACTCGATTGATAATAAAACGTAAATATTAAACGCTTATTTTTTCTTAACTTAACTTGGTACCCTATCGGTTTACTTTTCCTTCACTTAGTCTTGTAACCCACCGGGGTTACTTCTCCTTTACTTAAACATCTCTTATTAAATTTTTCATCTCACTGGCAATTTCATTACTTAACGTATTACGGAACATTTTTTTGTCTAAGAACGTTATGCTAAATTAGAGTGTTCAACTCCGTTCTAGCCATTTTCTTAAAAATGACGATTTTACTCTTAACGGGTTTTTTGGTCAGCTTCCTAACCTTATAAAAGTCGTTGCTTAACTTTAATGTTTCATTACTTACATATTACGAAAAAATTCCCGCTAAGGAGTGTTTCCTGACATTGGGCATTTTGGGTCCGTTTTGGCCTTTTTTCATAAAATGACCATTTTGCCCTTAATCTTATTTTCTTCTATCATTTCCTTAACAAAACTTTAATTTCTTTAAAACTTAACATCTATAATACTTACTGCCTAAAGCAGTATAGGAAACCAATGTTTTCCGGTGAAAACTTAGTTTTCACACAATTTTATAGTTTTGGCCCAACACACAAAAATATTTACATTTTTGCCCTAGGAACCAAAAACGACAACTTTATATCAAAACGCTCAGTTTCTCGCAAGGAATAAAACTTACAAAAGCACCATGGTTGAATTCTAAACTTTTCATAATGTTTTCATTTTATGAAATTTTGTGCTCAAAATTTCATAAAATTCATAACTTCTAAACCAGGCAAAATTTTGAGAAACTGCCCACATTCCCCTTACAGCTTCATCACGTTCTACAACTTTTGTGTTTTAACTTTCTTCAAATTCCATTGTTTAGAGGGACTTTTTGGCTAATTTTTAAATCTGTCGAGAATACTCTTTTTTCTTTGCAATTTAGTCCCTTTTGAAATTTCATCAAAACATTTACTTTCTTCTTTCCATCATCATCACCATCAACATATAACATAAAACAATCACTCCATATTGTCCATTTTATATGCCATGGCTTAAACATTTCATCAAACACTTAATATGCTCATCAAACACAAACTTTAACTTAATGAAAAAGATTAGGATTTTACCTAATCATACCCAAGTGCTTGTCCTCACTTTCTAACACTTGAAATCTTCCAAATTCCCTTGACATCAAGCCCTTAATACACCATAAAAATTTCATCAAAACTCCCACAAAAACCCTAGAAAACTTAGGGTAAAGTTTGGATTTTACCTCCAAAGTTTGCAAAACTTTGCACCAAAACATTAGGGCTTGCTTTGAGCTTGATTTGGAGGCTTGTATTTCACCAAAACTTGAGGAAGAAAGTGATCATGGAGGGGATAGTTTCCTTGGGTTGCGTATGAAGTTTTTCTTTTTTCTTTTCTTTCTTTCTTTCTTTTCTTTTCTTTCTTTTCTTCTTTCACGTTTCACCATTTGTTTTGTTCCACCGTGGAGACCAAATGGTCTCTATATCCTTGATATATTATTGTCCAAATGTCCAAATTCAATGAATGTAATAAAAAATGAATTTTTTTTCTTTTCTCTTTTTTTTTTTTTTATAAAAGGGTGATGAGTCATCACCTTGGTAATCAATTAGGTTACTTTGGGTGGCCAAATGTGATTGGGCCACATTAGTGAATATGGTGGCCCAATCAAAACTTTCAAAGTGTCCCACTAACTTTTTTACGCAGTCTAAGTTTATACTGACAGTATTTTTCTTATATTGTTGGTATTCTATTCCATACAGTTCATGAGGTCCCATAACCTCCCATACTTATTTTCATCCATCACATAATATAAATCCGATATTATCTAAGTTTGTATAGTTTAAATTTATACTGACAATATTTTTCTTATACTGTTACAACATTCCTTATTCATTCATATTCTCCAAGTAGTATTATTCCTATACTACTTCAACTAAATAGTCCAATTTCTATATTGCTTATCCTTAAACAGTCTAATTCCTACACTGTATTACTTTTACAATGTAATTTTTATACTGTATAACTTTATCAGTATACTTCGTTACACTGCATTATTCTAATACTGTATAATTTTTCATGTTATTATACAGTTTTTTTCTCCTTAAATTGTTTTTTTATCTTAATATAATCCTTAACTTAATACATTTTTAATGCATTGAAAATACCGGGTGTTACAGTATACGAATCTACTCACCCTAGCATGCCGGACTCTAGACCAAATAACATGGCTATTGTGTAGAAAAGTTGAATATAATTATCATAAAAAACATATTAACCAAAGAATGACATCAAGATTTAAAACAACACTCATAATCAATGAAAGCCATAAAAATTAATGCTCAGTTCTTATCAAAGAAATTGGAAGGTTTCACAAGACTCAAGAACCTCAAACCTAAAACAAGACTCAAAAACCTAACTAAAACAAAAAAAAATACCAAAAAAATTACATTTTTATGTTTATTTAAAAGAAAAAAAACTAATGAAAAAGAAATCTAAAAATCCTAAATCCTTCCCCCTACACTCAATCCTTATATTGAGGATTCCTCAGTGTAAGACTAAGCATAGAAGGAAAGATAAAAAAAAAAAACACAAAATAAATAAGAGCAACAAAAAAATAAAAATAAAAAATGGAGGAGAACAAGAAAAATAAAATTTGTTTTAGCGTGCTCTTCATCCCTTAAGTTGCTTCCAAAAAAGTGCTTAGTTTAATGTCCTTGGCTTGATTGAAAAAGCATTCGTCAAAAAATGGCTTCCACCTATAGAATGTATCATAGAACACCACAAATGGGTCTTCATTATAAATGCACCCACTTGATTCGGCTTCATGAAATGCGCTTGGCAGGAGAACTTCATTTGTTGCTTTAGCTTGTATGGCACAATATGGTGAAGGTGGCTTCATTGAAAACTAAGGATTTATTAGTGGTGTATGTGCTACTACCATTAATGAGTTCAAATCGATGGTCTCATATGCTTTTTGTTGACCCTAAGGTTTCAAATGAAATATTTATTTTTGTTTTGATGACAACAAATAATTAATTGCTTAAGTGCTAATAATTTGTCATGAGCTATAGTGCCATTTAGAATAATTATTTAGCAACTCAAGATTATTGGTAGAAATATATCAAGACTAGAAAAAAAACTATTGTGAAGAAGGATCAAATTACTGAGAGCTTGAAGATTGAAGAAATGGCATCAACAATCATGAAGAATAGGTTTGAGCTTTTATTTTAAGCTTGTATGACTTTGGAACATGCATGAAATTTTATCAAGTTCAATTGGCTCAAGTTTTGATTTAATTACTTATCTTTTAAAATTTGATTTCAAAGTTTTGATTTCAAAATTAAGTTAGAAAATATTAAAGTTTTGAAACTATGTTCTAAAATCATTTCTGCATAATTTAATTTATTTTCAAGACTTAGAATTATTTTGAATTGTTTATATCATATTTAAAGATTTGGAAATGGTTTTGAAATTGTTTAAAATTGTTTGAAACTAAAAATAATTTTTGAACAATAAATTTGCCACCTAGGTCTACTGCCAAGATGTAGGCTATGCCTTATGCGGTCAACTGCACTGGCCCAAAAAGGGCTGGTTCTAGCAACAACACAGTCGATCATACCATGTGTATGACGGTCGACCGGGCAATCTAATGCTAGTTTTCTAGCTGTTGCAAATGCGCCTCAAACAATTATAAACGGCTAATTTCAAGTTCTAGCCTATAAATAGCCTCATTTTCGAGTTTGTAGAGATCTAAGAACATCTAAAATCATTCTTGTATCAATCTTCAAGTGTTCAACAAGCCCTTTGGTCATTCTTGAGCCAAACTTGCTAAAAATCCTCATTGTGTGCTTAATCATCTCCTAGATTCATTCCAAATTGTATTCTAAAGATTTCCAAGAGCTGTGAGTGCTGAGCTAGAACTTTCAAAATCTTGTGAAAGGAGTGCATTAGGTTTCGAAGCCTTAGTGAAATTCAAAGTTGTTTTGATTAACTAATCTCTGTAAAATTGGTGGATTGTAAGAGGTTATGGTGAGCCTCAGGTAGACAAGTCACTGAATTGTACTTGGAGTGATCGTGTCGAAAAGAAGGTTGAAATAGTAGAAGAGGTCGAGGCAAGGTCTTGCTCGACAATAGTGGACGTAGGCATTTTGCCAAACCACTATAAGTAGCATTTGTAGTTCTCTCTTCCTTTCTTTTTATTTTTGCACATTTATATTTGTTTGAATTATTATTTGTGTGTTTTTCTAATGATTGTAAAAAGTTTTAAAAACCTAATTCATCCCTTCTTGGATAACTATTCTTGGGCTAACAATTAGTATTGGAGCAGGAAGCTCGAACTTATTTTTAAAAAAGATTTCACAATCTTGAGCATGGCTACTCAATCTTCACAAATCATGGAAGGTCATTCCACTAATAGACATTCTTTCGTCAATAGGGTTGACTACAATTATTGAAAAACTAAGATGTCAATTTATTTGCAATCTATCAATTATGGCATATGGTATATTGTCTCAAATGGTCCTTATAAACCAATGAAAGAATTGGACAAAGTTTTAGTTCCTAAAGAACCCAGAGAATATATAGATGAGGATAAATGAAAAATGTCTTTAAATGCTCAAGCTATTAAATTTTTATATTCTGCATTAGATAGAAATGAATTTAATAGAGGAACATCTTGCACATCTATGCATGAGATATGGCGCACATTGAAGGTTCTCCATAAATGAACAAACCAAGTCAAGGAAACTAAGATAAAATTATCTTTTGCATGATTATGACATGTTTAAGATAAAAGTGCATGAAATTATCAATGAAATGTATATACTAGATTCACGGGTATTGTTGATGGTTTGAAGTCTCTTGGTAAGACTATGATAGACGTTGAACTGGTAAGGAAATTGGTCTGATCTTTACTACCATCATGGCATGTCAAGAGAACAACATTAGAAGAGGCTAAGGACTTATCAATTTTACCGCTAGAAGAATTGGTTGGTTCTCTCATGACCCACGAATTTACAAGGAGGCAAACTCAAGAAAAGAAAGACAAGAAAAAGAAAGGAATTATTTTAAAGGCTTCCATTCTTGAAGAAGAAAGATGATAAAGAAGATGAAAATGAAAGCCTAAATCCAAAGGAATTCAAAGAAATAGCAATGCTGTAAAGAAATAAAAGAAGTTATACCAGAAATTCAACCTAAATAGAAGATCTAGAAAGAGAGAAGAGCAAGGAGAAAAGTTAAAGAAAGAAAAGGTAATTTGCTATGACTGTAAGAAACTAGGACATATAGGACCTGATTGCTCTCTTAAAAAAGAAGCAAACAAGAAAAACATGAAGAACAAGGAATTCAAGAAAGCTTTTCAACCTACTTGGGATGAGCTTAAGTCCAAAACTCGGATGATGGTGAGCCAAGTGAAGTAGCCAACATGTGCTTCATGGCAATCGGTGATGATGAAGTAAGTTCCCTAATTTCTTCCAATGATGAATGTGATGATATTGATATAAAATTATCTAGAGCCTTTGTTGAATTGCATGATGACTATGAGAGATTAGTTCTTAAAAATTCTATGCTTAAAAAGAAAGTAGCAACTCTTTTAGAAAGAATTGACGTTTTGAAAAAAGAAAAATCTAAGAGTGATGCTTTAGACATTGAGAATGTATCTTTAAAAGAGAAAGTTGATGATTTAACAAAAACCATTTTAAAATTCATCAATGGAAAGAAAAATTTTGAAATAATGCTTGGTGAACAAAGATTAGTTTTTTAACAAGGGTGGTTTAGGGGATAAACCACACATTGATAAAAAATACTTTAAAAATTATTTTGTAAAAGCATCAACTACCTCTCAGAACTCAAAATATATATGTACTTATTACAATCAAGATGGAGATACTGCATCTTATTTCTATGTCAAGAAAAATACATATTTTGTACTAAAACAAATAGGGTTCCCAAAGCTTCAAAAACTAACGCCAATGGACCCAAAGTTATGTGGGTATCGAAAATCAAGAATTAAAATTTTTTTTATAGGTACTAAAGATAGAGAAAGTAAAGTGGTTTTTCCAAAGCTTCAAAAACTAACACCAACGGACCCACAATTGTATGGGTATCGAAAATCAACAATTAAATTGCATTTATAGGTACTGAAGATAGATATATTAAAGTGGTTGCTAGATAGAGGATGTTAAAAACATATGACGGGGGATCTCTCATTATTCTCTAACTTCACAAAGAAGAATGAAGAACATGTCACCTTTGGAGACATTACAAAAGGAAAGATTATTGTGTAGGTGATATCGGTAACGGTTCTTATCCTCTTATTGAAAATGTATTGTTAGTTGATAATTTAAAGCATAATTTACTTAGTATTAGTCAATTGTGTGATAAGAGATATTAGGTTGCTTTTAAATCTTCTAGATGTTTGATTGAAAATGTTTGTAATGGTGAGGTTGTGTTCATTGGTGACCGAAATAAGAAAGTTTATACAATCGATGTTGAAAAATGCTTAAACCAAAACCATGTGTCTTTCGGTTTTAAACGATGAAGCATGGCTTTGGCATAGAAGACTTGGACATACTAACATGCATTTACTTTCAAAAATTTCATTAAAAAAAAACTTGTTTGGGGTTTGCCAATACTTAAATTTGAAAAAGACAAAGTGTATAAAGCATGTCAATTTGGAAAACAAGTGAAAACTTCTTTTAAATAGATTTTCAAAATTCCGACCATTAGACTTTTACAACTTTTACATATGGATTTATTTAGTTTTTCTAGGACTACAAGTTTAGTTGGTAAATACTATACCTTTGTCATTGTTGATGATTTTTCAAGATTTACTTGGATTATGTTTTTAGCAAATAAAGATGATGCTTTGAAAACATTTTCATATTTTTGCAAAAAAGTACAAAATGGACAAGGCTATATGATTACTTCGATTAGAAGCAATCATGGTGGTGAGTTTGATAGTGATTGCTTTGAATTGTTTTGCAATGAAGAAGGCTATGAACATAATTTTGGGGCACCAAGAACCTCTTAACAAAATGGCATGGTTGAGTGGAAAAAAAGAGTTTTACAAGAAATGGCTAGGACCTATGCTTAATGAAAATAGTTTACCAAAATATTTTTGGACCAAATTTGTTAATACTACATGCTATGTTATTAATAGAGTTCTTATTAGACCTAAATTGAATAAAAATCCATATGAGCTTTGGAAGGGTGAAAAACCCAATATCGGTTATTTTAAAGTCTTTAGATGCAAATGTTTTATTTTAAAACCAAAGACAACTTGGAAAAATTTGATGCAAAATCCAATGTTGGTATTTTTCTTCACTATTCTACCACTGGCTAGCTTATAGAGTGTTTAACAAAAGAACTCTACTGGTAGAAGAATCTATGGATGTTATATTTGATGAAACTAACATTTCCATCAAAAGAGTGGAAGATGATGATGATGATTTAGGTTTGAAACATCAAACGAAGAATCTAGAAATCAAAGACAAAGGAAAATAGGTTCAAGAGGATCCTAACTCTTCTCAAAAGATCATCTCCCAACTAACTCACAAATTGCAACAAGGTAAACATCAAATGAAGCATTCGAAAGATAAGCCTACTTCACATCCTTTACTAAAAAGATTGGAGATATCATCCTTATTACCCAAAAACTGATATTATTTCTCATGATAGCCCAACTCATGGGGTGAAAACTAGATCATTATTTAAAAAGTTTGGCAATAATTTAGCCTTTCTTTCTCAAATGGAACTAAAATATTTTAAAGATGTCGAAACGATGAATTTTGGATCTTAGGAATGAAAGAAAAGCTAAATCAATTTAAAAGAAATAATGTATGAAAACTTGTTTCTAGTCCTAGTTCTTAATCTATAATTGGTACTAAATTGGTGTTTAGAGATAAAAAGATGAGCAAGGTATAATTGTGCGAAACAAGGCCAGACTAACAGCCCAAGGTTTCAATTAAGAAGAAGGTATTGATTATAAAGAAACATTTGCACCGGTTACTTATCTAGAATCCATTAGAATATTACTAGCTTGTGCTTGCTATAAAGGGTTCACCTTTTATCAAATGAATATCAAAAGCACATTCTTAAATAGATACATTTTGAAAGAAGTTTATGTTGAACAACTACACGGTTTTCAAAATCACAAGTATCTGGATCAATTTTTTTAAATTGAAAAAGGCTTTATATAGTCTAAAACAAGCTTCTAGAGCTCGGTATGATAGATTAAGTACATTTTTGATTAAAAATGGATTTTCAATGGGAAATGCAGATACTTCTCTTTTTACAAAAATGAAAGATGAAGATTTAATTATAGTTCAAATTTATGTTAATGACATCATTTTTGGTGCTACTAATACTCTTTTGTGTGAAGAGTTTCTAAGTGTATGTATAGTAAATTTGAAATGAGCATGATAAGAGAATTGAATTTCTTCATCAGATTACAAATCAAACGAACAAAATATGGCATCTTCATTAATCAAGTAAAGTATATTAGAGATCTCCTCAAAAGAATTGAAATAGAAAATCTAAGGCTAATGCCAACTCCAATGAGCTCATCATTTAAATTAGATATGGATGGGAATGGTAAGGTAATAGACATTATAAAGTATCAAGGTATGGTTGGTTCCTTACTTTATTTAACTGCAAGTAGACTGATACAATGTTTAGTGTTAGTCTTTATGCATGGTTTCAAGCAAATCCTAAAGAATCTCATCTTAATGCAGTTAAGCATATTTTTAGATGTCTAAGTGATACTAAAACTTAGGATTGTTGTATTCCAAAGGCACACACATAGACTTATTGAGTCACTTCGATGTTGATTGGGTTGGTTGTACAATCAATTGGAAAAGGACAAGTGGAACATGTCATTCCTAGCTCTCTCACTAGTCTCATGGTTTAGCAAGAAACAAAATTTGGTTGCTCTATCAACTACGGAACCCGAATACATTTGGACGTCTAGTTGTAAATCCTATGGATGAAACACACTCTTGGACCTAGGTTTGCATTATGAGCATATCCCAATTATGTGTGATAACATTAATGCTATCAACTTATCCAAAAATCCAATTTTACATTTACACACTAAGCACATAGAAATTAGACATCACTTCTTGTGTGATCATGTTTATAAGGGTGACATCACATGAAATCATTAACACCAATGAACGACTTATGGACATTTTCACTAAGCTTTTTGCATTAGATCATTTTTCATATCTTAGAAGAGGACTTAGTATTTTAGATGTTTTAGACTTAAATTTGAAGGTTTGAGATTCTCACCATATGCATACTTGTTTTCTTACGATATTGTTCTAAGTGTAAATGTATTTCATTAAATTCAAAATTATTATGATTCTTTTTATGATCATCCCATAAGTATATGTATGATATACTATTTTGGTTCTCTATTTACATTATTGCTATTTGTTATGCATATTCTGCATTTTAATTGTTTCATAAACATTTATATTTGTTTCATAACAATTTAAGTGTTTTAAAATATTTTTAAGATAGACTTTCTTCCAGCTACCAAAGCAGCTCGGGTTGCATATTTAGCAGCCATGGTCAACCGCGTCATTGAGGAGAAACTGTTGGACCCGACCTAAGGTGGCGTTTAAGACAGGAAATCTCTCTTTTTTTCTTCATTGTCTCACAGGTGAGAGCCAAAAATTCATCTTCTAATCCTCCCATTGCATTTCCTTGGATCTTAAACAAGTTTCTTGTTTTCTTAATTCTTAATTTTTTCAACATTGCTCCAAAAACACTCCACTTTGTGCAAAATCCGATCTCATCTTAAAGTCTTGCTTTCGTGTTTTTGGAGCTTTCTAACCATCTTTTTAAGTGACTAGCAATGGAAGGGCATGGAGAATCATACTGAAGGCGTGGCACGCGACCAGCTACCAGTGACGATAATGAAGTCTGCTTTAAGGTAATTCACAATCCCAATATTTTGACCAGCAGTAGTAGGAAAGCATTTGCAACCTCAGCTAAGAAAAACATTCTCACTGGAAAGAGCAATCATGTTTGAAGATATGCAATCCTTAAACCACATGATCTTGTTTGAGTGGTTAGGATGGCTGAACTTGGCCGAAACTAGAGCTTGGTTGTATCCTAGGCTAGTGCAAACCTTCTATGCCCAACTGAACGCTAATCATCAAAATCTTACAATTTCTTCTGAATTAAAAAGCAAAACCATCATCTTGGACTCACAAACCATAAGCCTAGCACTAGGAATTCCCAATGATAGATTACCTGTTCCTTCAATAGTCACATTTAGGAATGATTTTAAGCCTACTGTTCTATATGAAACCTTTATAGAGGCTCTAAATGGTGTCCATCCACTCAAGCCATGGACTAGAGATCTACTTATTAGAGTGAGAGTCCTATACCATATTGTTCTCGTGATCCTTATTCCTAAGGCTAGCCACAAAGACAATCTAACTACCATTGATATACCTCTTATGTATTGCATTCTTCATAGCACACAATTAGAAATTGGTCAACTAAACCTCAATCATTTTATAGCTGGTTTTGGTAGTTAATCGGCATGAATTTACCTTATAAAATGTTGTTGACTCATATTTTTGAGTACTTTGAGGTTTCCTTATTGGAGAATCTAAAAAGTACAAACCGGTTCCAAATATGTATTTCATTGTCCTCAATCTCAAAAGAATAGGCTTGGAAGAAATTAATGGAATTTGGTACTGAGAAGCACAAGCACCTATTCCTCATCTCAATAAGGAAGAACAAAAAGAATTTGAGCAAGAATAGGAACACTTCATTGTAGAAGAAGAACCTTTGCAAGCACATCCAACTGGCTCATCATCTAGCAGCTCACATCAGGAGCTTGTCTCGAGGTTTGATTCATTTGAATCAAACTTTGCTGATTTTCATACCTATGTTGATGGGTAGTTTACTCGACTTCACAACAATATGGTCTTGAACAACATGATATGCAGCATTCACGAGGAGCTTCGATGCCTGAACATGCGTGAACTGCCTCCATCTTGACTCATTTTATAGCTTTGTTTCTTTTTCATGTTTTTAGATGTTTTATGCTTACTTTTCTCTATTTTAAGGCCATTTTGGTATTTGCACATTGGATTATGTCTTTCTGGATTTGTGTTTTATGTATTTCAGTTTTATCTTTGATTATGATTTATTGATTAGATTTTCTCTCTTTTTGTTGGTGACAAAAGGGGAGGATATAATTGATTGCTTTACAATGTTCAGTTGTATATTGGTGCATATTTTGTTTAAAACAGAGGGAGAGAATTTGATGCACGGGAACCTATGCATATTTGGTTCGGTTGCATATTGGTTGCATATTTTGTTCAAAATAGGGGGAGAGAATTTGATGCAGGGGGAGCTATGCATATTTTGATAAAAGATTATTTTTATAAATTTCATTGAGATTAAGATTGCGATTAAGATTATTTTGAATAAAATTTCATTTTTGAGATCTTAATAATTTCCCTCAAGATTGCACACATTAAGGGGGAGACACATTATGTTTGACTGAGGAGCTTAAAGTAAATACATGGTAAGAAATGTCTGAGCAAAACTTATTTCAAGCAAATTTCTTTCCTTATTTTACCTTAAGCAATTAATTGTTTCTCATCGTCAACAAGGAGAAATTGTTGGCTCTAAAGTTTCCATTTAATTATACTTTTTTATAATTAAGTCACAAAAATATGTGATTATTAATTGCTATGTTTAGGTGAATTCTGCTTGGTCCACTCAAGGTATGTGAACAATTATTGTTTCATTGCACCCTGTCAAGAAAATGCATATCATTTGCAACACTATGGGACCTGACGTGGTGATCTCCTTTCACCCCATGAATTGCACAACCATACGACGTGGTGATCTCCTTTCACCCCATGAATTGCACAACCATACCCATTCATCGTGGCGTGATAAGTTAGTTTTGGGCTAATTAATTAGATGATTCTCACTTAATATTTTTGTTAGTTTTGAGCAATTTATAAGAATTTGACAGTGTTTATGTTCTTTTGTAGGTTTTGAGGAAAAAGATGCACGATAGCAATGCACGAGGTAAAACGGACCAAAAATAAACACAAGTGGATATGGGGACAAAGTGGAGCCTAGATGCCGGCTTATGGGCGCCTAGGTGCTCATACAGATGAAAGTTACATTCAAAAACCCGAGAGCAAAGCGCCTAGGCGCCACAACTTGGGCGCCTAGGTGTCATTCTATGGAGGAGCCTTATCAAAGCTACGACGCCTAGGCGCTGCAATCCTGGTGCCTAGGCGTCAGTTCAAAAATTATTGCATGAAGCTGATTAGCGCCTAGGCACTACAATCATGGAGCCTAGGCGCCATTACGAAGCCTAGGCGCCAGAAAATGGAGCCTAGGCGCCATTGCGATCCTAATTTAAATTTCAGCGTAATTTTGTTCCAAAATTGTGCTTCCAAACCCTAGCATATAAATAGAACATTATAGAGGGTTGAAGCATGAATTTTGACAGAGAGAACCTACAGAAAAGAAGGAAGGACTCGCTACCTTGGAAAAGAAGATCGATACAACCCGGAGACAGAAATCTATCTTCCCATCCAACATACAGTTCTTTTCTTCTACTCCTCATGTTTAGGACATTGTTTAGGATGATTTTTAGTTACATTATGAACTAATTTTCTCTATTCTAGGGCTAAGATGTAGCCGGATTATGAATGTTCATATTTATTTAATTTAATTCAATTCGATGTTTATTCATTATCTATGCTGAGTATTTGATCTAATCTTAATGCGTGTAAAAGTTTGCGCACCTTTTGCATGATTTGTGATTCAATTTGAGGCTGAGAAGTAAAAATTAAATTAGACCATGATTGAATGATATAAGATCATCATAGGATAGAGATATCTATGAGACTTGTGTAACATTGTGAATTTCTTGTGCTTAATGAATCTTGGTAAGTTCAGAGTTTCCACAGAGATGTAGGAAATTTGCTAACTAGGATAAATTAGTAATGCTTGAGAAAGATTAAT
>CAMOHE010048597.1:15562-47383 GCA_946598075.1 Artocarpus hirsutus | reverse complement strand
CAACGGATAGCTGTCCTTTGGGTAGGCTTTGTTGAGGTCGGTGAAGTCGACACATATGCGCCATTTCCCGTTTTTCTTTCTCACGATTACCACATTGGCGAGCCAATTGGGGTATTGGACAGGACGTATGAAGCCAGCTTCGAGTAATCTCCTTACTTCGTCTTTGATCACGTTGTTTCGCTCGATCCCCAGCTTTCTCCTTTTCTGCCGGACGGGCTTATGTTCTGGGTCGACGTTCAAACGGTGGGAGATTATACTCGGATCGATTCCAGGCATATCTGCGTGAGACCATGCAAAACAATCTACATTAGATCTAAGAAAACTCGATTATTTGGTCTTTTATACCCTTGTCGAGCTGCGACCCGATCTTCACTGTTCGTCTTTCATTCTTCGGGTCTATCTGGATTTCATCAAACTGTTCTAAAATCCTTTCGACGCTACCTTGCTCTTTTCCTTTGCCTCGCTCGCTGGACTGTAGTTGCTATAAGGCTCGTTTTTTTTTCATTGCAGCGACGTAACAACTCCTCGCTGCCTCTTGGTTCCCTCGAATTTTCCGCACTCCTCGTTTCGTCAGGAATCTGATCGTCTGGTGGTACGTAGATGGGACCGCTTTCATGGCATGAATCCAAGGCCTCCCAAGGATTATGTTGTACCCCGAGGGGCAATTCATGACCAGGAAATCGGTTAGTCTGTTCTTTCCTGCTGCGTAAATTGGAAGAATGACTTTTCCAATCGCTGTGGTTGTTTCGCCATTGAATCCGACTAGCGACGTCTGTGACTTCTCGATTTGCTCCTCTCCTATTTCCATTTCTTTTAGGGTCGAAAGGAAGAGAATATTGGCTGAACTCCCATTGTCAACCAGAATTCTGCTGATCTCGTAATTTGCGATGTTGAGTTTAATCACCAAAGCATCGTCATGTGGCGAGTCCAGTCCAATCGTCTCATTACTACGAAACAAAATTTTGTACTCGGGTTGATCGCTGTTAGTGGCACTTGTGGTTGCCGCATTTGCTCTCCTCTGGTACGATTTTATCTGATTGATCGATTCGCCGCTGAAAACCGAGCCGCCGCAAATGGCCCCTATTATTTTTCGTACTGGTGGTGGCGATGGCGTTTTTTCTTCCTCTCGCTCGTTCGTTCGTTCACTTCGCTCCTTGTCGATCCCATATGTCCTCCTGCCTTTTTCCGAGAGGAATTCCCTCAAATAGCCTCTCTTTAGAAGCTCCGCAATTTCTGACCGCAAGGCTTTGCAGTCAACCGTCAGGTGCCCAGTGTCCCTGTGAAATTCGCAGTACTTTGACTTGTCCCGCGAATGGCTTGTAGGCAGTTTGCTGGGCCATCGGACGTAGCTTTTCCCCTCCAGCTGAGCCACTAGCTCCGATGGCGATATGCTCAGGGCATATTTTGGTGGTGACAGGGGCCTTGTTGAGGATCGAGGCTTCTCATCTTTCCGCCTCCATTCTCTTCTCGGTGGTGTTCTTGTCCGTCTTCGCTGGTTAGGTTTTTGTTGCTGTTTCTGGCCCTATGTGTTTCGATTCGTCGTCCTCGTGATCTCCCGTTCGCACCGCTCGTTTTCTTCCTCCAGGTCGATCCAGCCTTTAGCTCTGTTCAGTGCTTCTTGGATCGTCTGTGGGTAGTCGAAACAGATGCTATTTTTGAAGGACGACTTGTGTAGGAGTCCCTTCTTCAGTGCCTCGCGGGCTGTCCCATCTTCCAAATCCGAAATCTCAAAGAGTGTTCTACTGAACCTTTTGATATAGGCCCGCAATGGCTCTCCTGGGCCTTGGACAACAGACCACAAATCCTTGGTCGTTTGCCCAGTCCTAATATGCACCGAATACGATTTTACGAATTGATTCGCCAGTTCTTCGAAGCTGTCTATCGATCCGGTTTTGAGGTTACTGAACCATCGAAGGGCTGGGCCTTTGAGTGATTGTGCGAAGAGCTTGCACATCATCTCGTCCAGGATCGAATCTGGAATATTGGTAGCGCTTACCAAGTTTTTGTATTGCAGCAGGTGGTCTTTAGGATCCGAGGTCCCATCGAAGCGAGTGAACACAATGTTCCCGTACTTGGGGGGAACTATAGATGTTATTCTTCTGGTCAGCGGGGTATCCCGGATGTTTTTGGAGATGTCGTCTAAGGCCGGAGTCTTGCTTGTGGCCCTGGAAACCTTCTCGTCAATTCTCTCTTCCACGAGTCTGGAATTCTGCTCGAGCATCTCTCTCATCATGGATTGGATCGACTCTGGGGTCAGTAGATTGGCTGTTGGTTCTCGTCGTACTGTCCTTTCGATCCCCTCGTTTCTTTCAGCCTCCTCGTCACGACGTCTGTGCTCCGTATCGACGTCTGCTGGGGTTGGAGTTGTAGCAGTCGCACCATCTGCTGTTGTTGCTGGTGCTGGGGTCGATGAATACAACGGCTGCATTCTCCTGACCGGGCTGTGAGTTCGTCCTTGCCTTCCTGGTTGCGGGGTGTAGAATTGTTGTTGCGCTGTCGTAGTTGTTGGAAGCGTCGAATACCCATAATACGGGTAATAATACGACTGCGAAGCGATCTGGGAATTTTGATAGCTGATTTGGCTCCTCAAAGCCAAATTTTCACTGCTCAGTTGTTCCATCCTCTTGTCACGTTCCTGAGCGAGTGCTGCTTGTTCTTGTAGTGTTTTCTTCAGTGTCTCCATCTCTGCTAGAAGGGTTTCCATACGTCCATCTTGGGTTGTCCCTTCAGTCTCTTCCACCGCAATTTCCAGTGAGTGCCGGTTGTCCATGTTGTCTGCCATTTGAGTCCGAGTCTCTAGATCTTGGCGTTGATGACTTGATGGCCCCACGGTGGGCGCCAAACTGTGGATGGATTTTCCTACAGATATTTCTGAATCAAGCAATTTGAAACTTAGACCCTCAAATCACCGTTAAATTGACCTGTCAACTCGGATACGCACGCGAAATTAGAATTAAACGAGGGAAAATAATAAAGCAGAAATAAAGAACACGCCAAATTTATAGTGGTTCACTCTGTTAATGAAGAGCTACGTCCACTGTAGTTCACTATCTGGTGTTATGTGTACAAATAGCAGTATTACAAAGAAAACAGGATGAAGATAAACAGGTAAGAGTGTCTTTTTCTCTCTCTCTCTCTATATGTCTTTCTGTCTATCCCCCTTTCGAAGCCACCTCTCCGCCATATATATACTATGGAGTTGAAACGTGGTCTTTAACCGTCAGATGGAGTGGAGTAGTGCCTCGCAGGTAACTGTGATACTGGGATACGTGTCGGTAGATGATTTGCTACAGAATCCTCTACTTCCTCATATTCCGGTCCTGTACTTAACGTGCGTTAAACGTTGGAACGTGCTATCCGTCGAACCGATACGAATGATCCAGTCGATCGGTTCGTCAAACGATCTGGACAAGCGGTACTCCGAATGAATCGGCAGTCGGTTTGGAAAGTCATTAACACTCGAATCGAATAATCGATTCGATCGTCTGACCCGTTCGAATAGCTCGATCAACATGTTGGGCCGCCAGGGCCCACAGTCAATTTGGGCCTGTCCGAATTGTACCCCAACAAACCTTTTTTAAGTTTTTAAGTTAAGTGATTATACTAAAAATACAATTATAAGAAAAATCCATCAACTTTAGACCTATGTTTTCATTGAAATATCAATCAAGAAGTATATATTTATATATTAAATAATACAAGCTTAAAACAAAAAAAAAATTCAAATTTTGCAGGTGCAAGGATTCAAACCTTGCACCTGAAGGTATGATGTTGCTCTTGTCACCACCACACAGAATAGGCATCCAAAATCGAATGATAGCCTTTTTTATTTATTGTGGTTCTTTTACTCTTTTGAACAGCAACGCAAAAGTCCCACATCGAGAGTGAAGTAGAATTCTTTCACAACTCCTCTCTATATAAGGACAACTTCTCCTTTTGTTTTACCCATGTTGCCAATGAAGCCATATGGCTTTAAAATAATTGTTCTTCAATTTGAGCTCTTTAGAAGATTGGGCTGTTTAAAATATTGAAGAAAAAATTCAGTTTAAAATATTTAATAAACGAATATTATTGTATTTTTTTATGTTTTTTTAATTTATTTTGGTTTTAATTTTTAAATTTGTTAGTTGAAATTAAAAAAATTATATAGTGAAAAAAATATAAAATTTATGTAGTAAAAAAAAATAAATATTAAATAATTTAATCATGTTGTGTTATAAATGTGTTGTGTTTGTGTTTGTATTTTTAACATATGTTGTGTTGGCACGAACATAACACGCGAATACAAATTATTAGCTCTAAGACTTATGGCCAATTTAGTAATTATGTTAATCGTGTCATGTTACGCATGCCATAAGCAGGTCGTATTTGTGTTTGCATTTCTAACATGTTTATTAATCGTGTCGTGTTCGTATTTAGTCTAAACATGTCGCGCTATAAACGCGTCGACACAAACATGTTTACTGCCAGCGTTACCCATATGGATTAAATCCAACAATCTCCCACTTGAGCTACATATATACAGAACACTTTATAATTGTATATCATTACCACATGTAACTTAAAATTTGCTATCAATAC
Source organism: Artocarpus hirsutus (assembly GCA_946598075.1). Classification (NCBI taxonomy): domain Eukaryota; kingdom Viridiplantae; phylum Streptophyta; class Magnoliopsida; order Rosales; family Moraceae; genus Artocarpus; species Artocarpus hirsutus. The sequence goes on along the minus strand of CAMOHE010048597.1, from coordinate 42,802 downwards.
CAAAAGCATCTCCAATCAATCCAATCCATCAATCATATCATTATAGGATCAAAGCAGTCTTTATTACATATAACGTACTAAACCCATCAATAGTCACGTATATTAATATAAGGAATGATATGGATCAAATATGGATGTATAGCAAGAAAATTTCATGCAATGCAATCTTAACATGCCTATTTCCTATTGGTCCAACCTTATTCTTTAATGAGATCAAATCAAACATATTCAGAGTGAAAATAAACTATAGACTTTATTTCTGCAGAAAATAACCATAAATCATCTATAAATAACCATAAAAATGTTTCTACAACTGAAAAAATCCAAAATACAAACACTTACTAAAATGACATATCCTCAAGAGATATGACGCCTATTTAAGCAATGTGCTCATGAAAGACCTTAGGTAGTTATCCTTTAGTAAGCGTATTCGCAACCATAGAGTTTGGCCTAATATGCTCTGTAGATACCTGATCACTCTATACTTTTTCTATAACAACTAGGAACTTGATATCTATGTGTTTCGACTTTGTTGAGCTCATGTTGTTGTTGGAATATAACACTGCTAACTTGTTGTCACAAAATAACTTAAGTGGTTTTTCAATTCCATCCACAATTTGCAGCCCAATGACAAAATTTCGTAGCCATATCCTATAGTTAGATGCCTCACAACATATTGTAAACTCGACTGCCATGGTGGAAGAAGCTATTAGTGTCTGCTTAGCACTCTTCCAAGAAATAGCTCCTTTAGCTAGCAGGTAGATATAGCCCGATGTGGATCTCCGACTGTCTTGGCATCCAACAAAATCAGAATTAGAATACCTAATGATCTCTAACTGATTTGATTTTCTATATGTGAGCATATAATCCTTTAATCTCTGTAGATATCGCATGAATTGTTTGGCTGCCTTCTAATTATCCATTCCTAGATTACTTAAGTACCTGCCTAGCATCTCAACAATGTATATAATATCTGGACGCGTATAAATCTGAATATACATCAGACTCCCTATGGCTAATGCATAAGGATCTTCTGCATCTCTTTAACTTCAAAGTTATTTTTGGGGCATTGACTAAGATTGAACTTGTCTCCCTTAGCAAATAGCAATAGGTGTGTCACTTGGTTTACAATTACGCATTCCAAATCTCTTAAGTGCTTTCTCGATATAGCTCTTTTGTGATAATCCAAGTATACCCGAAAGCGATCCTAGTGTATCTGTATGCCTAATACAAAAGAAGTGTCCCTAAGATCTTTCATCTCAGATTTCTTTGCTAGAAATCTCTTGGTTTTGTGCAATAAGCCTATATCGTTACTAGCAAGCAATATGTCATCGACATATAAAATCAGAAAAATATGCTTATTCTCACTAAACTTATGGTGTATACGATCATTGATTGCATTCATCTTAAAATCAAACAAGATTATAACTTGATGAAATTTGTAATACCATTGATGGAAAGCTTACTTAAACTCATAGATGGATTTCTTCAGTTTGCAAACCATTTGCTTTGAGTCTCCTAACACAAAGTTTTCTGGCTGCACCAATGTCACCATTGAGAAACGTAGTCTTTACATCCATCTATTGTAACTCAATGTCAAAATGTGCCACTAAAGCCATTCTTATCCTAAAAGAGTCTTTCGATAAAACAGGAGAGAAAGTCTCTTTATAATCAATACCTTCTTTTTGAGTAAAGTCCTTTTGCAACAAGACGAGCTTTATATCTCTCCACATCACCTTTCGAATCCCTCTTGGTTTTAAATATCTATTTGCAACCAATGGGTTTCGCTCCTTCAGGCAACGGGATAAGATCCCAAACGTCATTATCTTTCATAGACTTTTCCTCCTCATTCATGTCATCAATCCACTTCTGAGAGTTAGAACATTATATGGCTTGATGGAAACTGATTGGATCATCCTCCACCACTCCAATGTCAACCTCATGTTCTTGAAGAAATATGATGTAATCATCAAGAATCACACTTCTCTTTTCTCTAGTAGATCTCCTTAATGGCATTGGTACTAGAGGCTATTGAGTTTGTTCTTCTAGAACAATTTCTTGATTTTGAACGGGAGGTTCTTCGATATTATCTTGATTTGAAATTTCTTCTTGAACAGTGTCATGAAAAGAAGACTGATTATGATCATTGTCAATAACAATTGAAGGAATAGTGACATATTCCTCTTCAAAGACCATATCTGTAATCGTATCAGCCTTCACAAACTCAATATCCTCAAAGAACTAAGCAGTTTTAATCTCAAAAATCGACTTAGTTATGGTATCATAAAATTTGTAACCCCTTGACCTCTCAGAATATCCAATAAAATAGTAGCTGACAGTTCTAGAGTCTAGTTTCTTTTAATTTAGTCTATAAGGCCTTGCTTCAATTGGACAACCCTAAATGTGCAAGTGCTTCAAACTAGGCTTCTTGCCTATCTAAAGCTCATAAGGGATTTTGGCAGTTGCTTTAGTTGGAACTCTGTTAAGTATGCAAGCTGTAGTCTTTGAAGCTTCTCCCTAGAGAGATTCTAACAAGGTAGAATAATTAATCATACTCCTCACCATGTTCTTAAGTGAACTGTTTCGTTTCTCAGCAACACCATTCATGTTAGGTGATCCCGGTATGGTGTACTATGGGACGATACCACACTCCTCTAGGAACTTAATAAACGGTCCTGGACGTTGTTCACCTAATCAATCATATCTGCCATAGTATTCTCCACTACGATCAGATCTAACGCCTTTAATCCTTTTGCTGAATTGGTTCTCAATGTCAACCTTATAATTCTTGAACACATCCAATGATTATGACTTCTCATGAATAAGATACAGGTAACCATATCGTGAAAAATCGTCTATGAACCTAATACAATATTATTGACCATGTCAAGAAGCCATAGGGAATGGCCTATAAATATCCGTATGAATTAGTTCTAAATTGTCTGAGGTCTTGTTGGCACCTAATCTCCTTATGTTTGTGTGTTTCCCCTTTATGCAATTAACACAAATTTCAAAATCTGTAAAATTAAGGAGATCAAAAATCTCGTCAGACATAAGTCTCTCAATTCTCTGCTTGAAAATATGACCTAATCTCTTATGCTATAATAAAGCAAAATTCTGATGGGTTAATTTTTGCTTTACACTACGTGTACTTATATGTAAGGTTTCATTAAATGGGGCAACCGTATCAAGCAAATAAAGGTTATCATAAATAGATAAAGAACCAGAACCAATAACTTTTGAATTTTGAAAAAGACTAAATTGACTATTTTCAAATGAACAAGAACAACCGAATTTATCCAATACAGAAATAGAAACCAAATTTCGTCTAAACAATGGTACAATAGAAGTCTTACTCAAATACAAATAAAATCCAGTCTTTAATAATAACCTAAATGTTCCTATTGCCTCAACTTTCATTGACTTGTCATCGCCCACATAGAAGTATCTTGCACTATCACTTAGCTTTTGGCAACTCAGGCAACCATGCATAGACACACTTATATAAGTATAGCATCAGAATCTATCCACCAAGTGTGTGTTGGTACCGAAATTAAATTAACTTCAAAACAAATTAGATTGAAAAGTGTATCTTTCTTAGCACGCCATGCGTGATAGTTGGTACATTGCTTCTTCTTGTGTCTAGTACCTCCACAGAAAAAATAGGCAAATTCATCACTTTGTCCCTTGTGTTGTTTCTTCTATGGTGCTGCACCTACAACCTCCTTACCTTTCTTTCTTTTCTTAGTCTTGTCCTTAGAGGTTGTAGCCAAATGAACATTTTCTGCCTTCTTTTGCTTCAGCTTTTCCTCTTCTTGCGCACAATATAAGATGAGCTCATTAAGGGACCATTGTCCTTTTGACAGTTTTAGCTCACCTTAAATTGACTGAACTGTACAGAAAGAGATATCAAAACTAAATGCACGATTAAGTCCTTTACAGCTCTAACTTAAGTGCATTTAGTTTTGAAACAAGATAAAACATCTCCATGATATACTTCCTTATGTTCTCTTTTCCTTTGTACCTCATTGAAATAAGGTTTACTAAAAGCATACTTGTTTTAGCCTTTTCGTTCTTGGCAAACCTCTTCTCAATTTCTTCAAGGAAACCTTTGGCTATAGTAACTGTTTTAGGCATAGTGCCCATAAAAGCTTCTAGAATAGCATGCTTCATGATCATGAGACTCATGTGATTCAAACGGTCCCACCTTTCCATGTCCCTCTTATCATTAGAAGAACTGTTATTCGTAAGGTCAGTAGGCCATTCAACCCTCAATGCAAGGTCCAAATTCATGACACTAAGAACAATCATAATGTTCTCTTACCATGTCTTGAAGTTTGTGCCTTAAGTACAGGAATCAAATTGACACTAGCAGAAATATTAGAAGCAAAACTTGTAACTGAACAGAAAACAAAACAACAAAACAAGAAGCTCACATAAGTTTCATATCATACTTAAATAAATTCAAATAATGGTGGGGCCCATTACAAGATACCTAGCACAATATTAACATTTAGTCTTTGGACAGGAATATTAACTTATAAGTGGTATTCTTGGCGTAGTAATCAAACACTAACAATAAGAACATATCAAACAATAAATCTTCTTTTGGGCCGATTTATTGTTCACATATAAAGAACCGAATAATTTTCACGTGTTTATTACCACAGGTGTACATGTAATTCTGTCAAATATTAGCCTTCCTTTGGGCCTGTTAATATTCACATTAGTTGTATAGACACAACCATTTATATTCAAAAACAAATTAATTTCCACAAGAGATGTCACTTTGGTGATATGTTGCTTTAATTAATTCATCTCAAAATATATATAAAATACCAATATTTGAATTTAAAATTACACCATAAATGACCAAATTAAAATAAAAAAAATTTAAAAAAATTGGTCAAAGTCAAAGTCAACTGTCAAAGTTAAAGTTAATGGTCAGAGTCAATCATTAGAGTCAAACTGGGTCGGGTCCCTACGGGTTGAGTATTGTGTAGATAGGTTAACCCTATCTAACTCTTTATCCTAACCTAATTATTCAAACCTAATGACCTATTATTTGACCCAATATTCAAAACCAACCCAAAAATTGACCCTGATCTAGACCCAATTTATTCTTAACATAGCTAGTGGGCTTGATAAACCTTAGGCCCAACTAAAACATTCTTGACTTAGTAAACCAAATAATCCAACATTTCCCCAAAACAGTTTTGCAAGTTTTAAACGATTTTACATCAATTTTTTTAAAGTTGGCATCCATTGTTGCCGTGCAACAAATAAAACAAATAAATAAAATTGATGAAAACGGTTGATGAAAGCCGCTTTGCAACTTTACCCAGATTCAACCAAAATGTTTAAATATAGACATACTTCAACCACTTATTTTTTTTAATGAATGGCAGCCATTGTTGCCGTGTAATAAATGAAAACAAAAAAAATGATGAAAACGGTTGCAACTTTACCCAGATCTTCAAACCTTTTTTTTAGCAATGGCTGCCGTAAGGCCCAAAGAAAATGAATTCTTTGATTCCAGCGCAAACGAATTGAACTCATACATGTATATACACATGAAACGAATTCAACCAAAGGTTGAAAACTGAATCCATAATGCAACAACATAATCAAAGCAAATGCATATCTTTCGACAGCCCAGATTCAACAAATCAAATAACTATAATCGTTCTCAATGTAAAAAGTCAACCCAAAATTTTGAGAAAATATTTCCCAATGGTTCAACACAAGGAGGCTCTAATGCCATTTGTAGGAGAAAACTTTATAGATGAAAACCATCATCAAATCCAAAATCTCATGTTAATTCATTAAGAAATTTAATAAAAACATACATGAATCTATGTAAACGGATGTAATCCTTGAATCTTTCGGTTCTTGATCTTCTGAGTCAATACGTATTGTTTCTCTGAAAAGAAATCATGTCTCTTTTCTAATGATGGGATGTCAGAAAAGAAAATTGTACCATAACCATTTATAACTACCTTAATTGGTCTTATTTCTGCTTTGGCTTATTATAAAAATAGAAATTAGACTTTTAGGTTTCTACACGCCCATACGTTATGAGATGCTTTAAAGCTTAAAACTTTTTATTTTATTAGATCACCTTAATTAGACTCAATCTTATGATAGTCTATAATATATAATTATTATATATATATATATAGATATGTATGCCCATATGTGTTAGGTTTCTACACGCCCATACGTTATGAGATGTTTTAAAGCTTAAAACTTTTTATTTTATTAGATCACTTTAATTAGACTCAATCTTATGATAGTTTATAATATATAATTATTATATATATATAGATATGTATGCCCATATGTATTAAATCCAACAAAAAGAAAATAAATAATCCTTTAAAAAAAAGTTAATAAATATCTAAGTGGAGCACATTTTAGAAAGAAAAGAGAGGGTTGAATATTTTAGTAGGGAAATGAAATAGTAAATTATTTAGGTGTATATGAGAAGTGATTAAAATATAGTTTTAATTAATTGAGAACAATCAGAGTTAAGTTATCTGTTGGGTCTCTCCTAGAATGCTAGAGAGAGTTAAGGAGTCTGCCTCTCAATGCGGTATTTTTTTACGTCCGAGTTTTCACGAAGATTTGCTATCCAGGAAGGTATGATGAAAAGGTGGAGATCTCTTACGATCACGGAAGAAGAGGAGGAAGTTATCGGGGTTCGTAATGATCTGGCTGCAAAGGGTAAAGAGCCAATGCCCTATGGTCTCTTGGGAAAATTCTTGCGCAGAAACCTTATAATTGGAGATTTTTTCGATCACTGATAAGAAAATTTGTGGCATATGGACAAGGAGAAGAAGATCCGGGAGGTTTCTCTGGCTACCTTTTTCTTTCCATTTGATGATAAAAAGGATGTGGAATGGGTTCTATCGATGGAGCCTTGGACTTTCAATTCAACAAGGCTTTGATGGTTCTTAAGGAAATTGATGGGGTCAATCTAGGTGATGTGGGGGAATTTCAACATTTCTAATTCTGGATCCAGGTTCGTGGTCTCCCTGCTAAAGGTATGATTGAGGAGATAAGACAGGTAATCGGTGATAGTGTTGGTGTCTGTACTGGGGTTGAAGCGAATGATCAGGGTAGATGTGTAGGGCCCCATATGCGCCTCAGAACTCAAATTGACATCACGAAGCTGCTATGTAGAGCTGAGAAGGTTTGTTTAGGAGAATCGGGGAAGACGGCTTTGACATTCCTCAAAAATGAGAGACTCCTTGAAATTTGCTTTGTTTGTGGGATGTTTGGCCATCTTTTGTTTGATTGTAAGCAGGCTGGAGCGGCGGCAACAATCGAATCAAAAAATTTTAATTATGGGGAATGGCTAATCGGAGATAAAGAATCGAAGTGGAAAGGCAAGGTCTCACGGCGACGTCGTGGTGGTTTCACAGCCAATGAACGGCTGAGCCGACGGCCGGAGAATTTCTCTGATAGTGTTTCTCCGATGGAATTGGATTCGTTTTAATTATGGAAATTCCCGGTTATGGCAAGCGAGAATAGGGGGATTTTTCAAATTTGGAGCCAAATAAGAGTTGACTATTGTAGCGGTTGCAATGAACTTGGATCTTAATTCCCTCCCAGCATTTAAGGGTGATTTAGTGAGGAAGAATTCTCTAGCTGACTCAGCTAGTGGAATTATAGGTCAGCATAATTTTAATCAGGATAAGGCATGTGAGTTTTTTTTTTTTAAAGAAACACATGAGAAGCTTTCATCTCCAAACCTATCGACTGGAGGTTCTCCCATGCAAAACAATGCAACGTCCGTTAGGCTTGTTTCGGCTGGGTTATAAGGAAATGTTTAGTTCTTGGAGGCGGCTGCGATTTGTTCGACGAGTGCTAAGGTGGGGGTGAATAAGGAGAAATTTGGGAAGCTCAAGCCAGGTGCTAAGAATGATTTCAAGCTGAAGGAAGTTCATGTCCAGTCTATAGCTATGAAAAGCAACATAGACGGTCTTTCTGATATGGTAAGTTTGGAGAAAAAGAGATTCGTTTTGGGAGATATCTTAATTTCTTTTGAATCGGCGGAGGTTGCTCAGCAACCCCGCTAGTCGCCATGAATTCACTAGTTTGGAACGCACATAGTTTGGGGATTCCACATGCGTTCGATAAACCCCAGATGCTTGAACAAAGTTTCTCCCCGGCTTGGCTTTCATCTCGGAAACCAAGCTACGAGGTCCGGAGGCGGAAGGAATTAAAAACATATTGAGTTTAAATGGAGGCTTTCATGTTGATTATGAGGGTAGAAATGGTGGGTAAATTCTTCTTTCGGGGTAAGAAATGGAATGTGGAGATAAAAAGCATTTCTCCGTTTCACATAGATGCTTTTATGTCCATGCCGGAAGTACCTAGCAGCGCTTCATAGGATTCTACAGCCATCCTGAGAAGTCTCAAAGACTTCAGGCTTTTTACACTCTACCGTGGATAGTGTGTGGGAGAATTCAATGAAGTCTATTATTTATCAAAGAAAAAAGGAGGCCGTAATCGGATTCGTGTTGATATGGTGCGCTTTGTGAAGGCGGTTGACGATTGTAGTCTCTGTGATTTGAGCTTTAAAGGAGCACTGTTTACATGGAATAATCGTCAAGATCCACCCTATAATATCCAAGAAAGGCTAGATAGAATATTGGTTGGCATGGAGCGGAAGCAATTATTCCCTTGGGCTTGTGTTCTCCACAGGGACTTCTATGGGTCTGACCAAGGGGCGTTGCAGATTAGTTTGGACTTTGGGCTGTGAGTTCGTTGGGAAAAGAGCAAGATAGGCGGTTTTCATTTGAACCGTTATGGCTTACAAATCTCCATTATGATGATATTATGCTACAGGTGTAGACTGGGCAGTACTCAAATGGTGATTGTGGGGTTTTTCTTAGTAAGCAAAAATCTTGTGCTTCGGTCTTACAATCTTTTGGGGGAAAGCTCTTATGGCAATATTCCCAAAAAGATTGCCACTTACAAAAATCCTTGGTAGAGCTTAATAATTCTCCGGCTTGGTCTGCGAATAACTAAAAAATCTTTGAGGATGAGCATGAATTAGATTGGTTACTAGGGCTTGAAGAACATTTTGGAGGCAGCATGCTAAAGTAGATTGGTTAAAAATTAGGATCGAAATATAAAGTTTTTCCCTTCCAAAGCATCCCAACTCCAGAAGTTCAAATTTTGTTCCATTCTTGCCCCTCTTAAATTTCTAGACATTCCATAACATGGGCATTGAACCAACCAGCGATCGGAACAGTTGCTGTTGCATAAACCGAGCCGGAATTTTCCGGAGCATGACCCCAATACATATCCAGTCCAAATAGTTAACAATGGCTGCATCAACATTGATCTTTCAACACCCGCCTGTGGTGCCTGCCAACTCGTCCTTTTAACAGCTTCGCAAGGCGTCTTGTCATAGATCAGATTAGAACTGGAACAATAATCACCATAAATTCTCCCTGTTCTCTCTACTACCTTTGTACTTGCTTTTCCTTTCAAAAACCGAAGCTAACTTGGCTCTAACCGGTAATGCTTCGTAGGCTGCCCTCCATAAATGAATTTTTATTTTCTTTCCTAGGAATCCGACAACTCCACAGTCATTTCTGCCATCCTAACACCAGACTAAACTCCGACGAACTCGTTGAAGTTCTAAGGTTCATTCTTACTTTGTAACCGAAGCGCACGGAATAAACACCTTTGAAGTCAAAAAACCAAGTCGGCATATCAAAACTTCCACGGTTACCAAGTGGGATACTAAGTACCAAATCTCTATCAATGGGCCATAGATGCTTCATATGTTGGGCCCAAGGTTTTAAATTAAATATTTATTTTTGTTTTGATGATAACAAACAATTAAAGTGCTAACAATCTATCTTGAGTGTGTAGAGCCATTTTGTATTATTACTTCTAGCATCTCAATATACTTGGAGAAAATCATTGTCTCAGAAGAAATTAAAGGAAAGACTGGATTAATTTACCGAGAGCTTGAGGATTAAAGACATTGCATCAACAAATATGAAGAATAGGTTTAATTTTTATTTCTAAGCTTATATGATGTTAAAGCATGCATATAACTTTTATCAAGGTTAAATGGCTCAAGCTTGATTTTAATTCTTGTTTTTTAAACTTGTTTTTAAAAGTTTTTAATCTTGATATCAAATCTTTCAAATATGTTTGACGTCTTGAAATATTAACCCAAATTGGTTCTATATGATAAAATCAAATTGCAAGACCTAAAATTCATCTTTAAAATAAATTGTTTAAATAAGTTTTTTGAATTAAAAAAGAAGGCACCAAGCTTGCTGAACAAGCCTTGTCAACCAAGGGACGTGTAGTTCGGTCGACTAGACCAGCCCATATTTGGCTGGGATGTTCAACAAGCTCGGTCGACCGAGTCATGTATATAGCGGTCAATTGGGTGCTCCAACGACTAGTCTTCTAGCCATTACATATGCACCTCAAACGGCTATAAACGGCTAGTTTCAGGTTCTAGTCTATATATAGCCTCATTTCTAAGTTTGTTAATATTCAAGAACAGTTAGAGTCATCCTTGTATCAATTTCTATGTGTTTAATAAGCTTTCAAAAATTCTTTAGCCAAACTTGTTAAAAATTCTCATTGTGTGCTTAATTATGCTTAAATTAAAAAAAAAAAAAAACCCCTAGAGCCTCCAAATTAAAAAAGAAGAAGAAGAAGAAGAAGAAGAAGAACTATCTTTCTACTCCCTCCCTTTCTCTCCCTGATGATGATGGCAGGCAAGGTGGTGGTGATTTGGTGGTGAGACGACAACGATGATTTCTTGGCGAGACGGCAGTTTTGTCCTAGGGCGTCGTGAGACTAGGGCAACTTCTCTTCCCTTTCTCTCTCTTCCCTCTCTCTCTTGGCATATCGCAAGGCTCATATGGCGTCGTAGATCCGTACCATGATGTCGTGAGGGCAAAATCACAAGCTCCGCTCCATCATCATCGCAAACATGTAGGCGTTGTCGGAGTCCATTGTCGTGACTTTTGTCAAACCATTGGTGAGGTTTTGTAGATCATTGGTTTCTAAGAAAAGTGGAGTAGGCAATGTTGGATGACACCAATGGGAGGAAAGAGAAAGGTTTTGAAATGAATTAGGTCTAATAAGAGAAAAGAATAAAAAAAAAATTAAGGTTAAAATGGGAATATTTAAATTTTAATAACTTTTAAGATATGCTATTTTATTCTTTGTTTAAAATTATGCTATTTATTTTTATATATGTATTAAAAATTATAATATTTCATACCTTTTCTCTTTTTTTCCTTTTCTTTTTACTCTTTTTGGCTTTTTTTTTTTTTTACCTTTGGTCCTTTTTTCTTTTCATTTACATTTTTAATTTACATTTTTGTTTTTTGTCACTATATATTACTCTACCTCTTTTTATTTTTTTTCCTTATCTTTTTTTACCTTTTACTTTTCCTCTTTTTTTAGGGTTTATTTGTCTACACAGTTTTATACTTTAAGTCCTTCTTACTTTACCTTTTTTAATAGTATTTGTCTATTATTGTCCCTTACAAATCGTGTTTTTTATCGCTTGTTTAATTTTTTTAAAGTTTATTTTTCTCTTCTTCTTTTTTTTTTCTCAAGACCTTACTTTTTTCTTTTTCTTTTGATGTTTTATCTCTTCTTCTTCTGTTTTTTTTTTTTTTCAAATCTTTTTTTTCCACCATTGTCTTTTACATTTATTGCTTCACTTTGTTTTCTCTTTCTTTTTTTAAGTTGCTTTACTTTTTTCTTTTTTTATTTTTTGCTTATTTGTCTGCCGTAGTTTTTTACCCCCAATAATCTCCTAGGATCTATTCCCTTTTTGTCCCTTTCTCATTTTTTCTCCATTTCAACTATATTAATCTCTTTTATAGATTTCTTAAACCTCCAATAACATTAAACTCTCTGAAGCAATATCATTACTTATGATCAATTCTAACTTATATCGTAGTTAATTTATTTCATTTCTATCATGGTCAAATTTTTGTCTGTATGTGTTTCAATATTTTTAGGTTTATCTGAATTGAAGAAGTAAATCAAAATTTTACTTGATTAAAGAAATATCCAGTTTTGATTTTGTTTTTGATAAACTATCTAGCTTTCACACATAATCTAACATAATAATGACACTTGAAGGTTTTAAAAAGATAAAGTAATACAAAAACAGTTTTGAAAGAAAATCTAAAAAGTACATATTTAAAATAAAAAAAAATTGTGTCACTAGTCGAAGTATTTTTGTTCCTTTAAAAAAATATTTCTATTTTTGCTTCTTTTACTACTCTACTCTTCGCAAAACCTATCCATTATACTTGTGTCATACTTTGTCTAACAACGATAAAAAAAATAAAATCATCAAGATATTCAAACTATATATTTCATAAATATCAAGATAATTAAAGCAAAAAAAAAAAATCGACGATCAAAATAAAACAAGTTTATATCCTTAAAAACAATTTGTGTAACTTTTTTTTTTTATCTCTACATAAGATTTTTGTTTTGTGCATTCGGTTATTCATAAACTACATGTTATAAAAACATCAATTATTACTTAACACATATCCTAAAAATTGCAGCTTAACACCTGCGTCACACATACCTGATCTATTGTACATGTGCGTGTTTGTGATAAAAGGGATATATATTATATAATAAAGAAAAATAATTTTATAAATGCATGAAAAAAGGATATTTACAGATATATATGCTCTAAAAAAAAGAAAATGAAAAGAATAGGAATACATAGATTATATACTCGTAATAAAAAATTAACAATAATTTTTTTATTCTTTGATAATTAAAACCTCACTATTTATAAAACTGTAGTCTCTAATCTAATATATAGCTCACTTTTTAAACTAAGATTTAGAGTTTTGTTAGTAGTGTTGTAATCCATGAGTTAAATAAGATTGTTAATTAATAATACCCTATACAAATTGTAGTTTCATTCCAACAATCAGATTCCTTGATTACACATAGAATTAAATGGATTCGTAATCATAAATTTTACAACCTAGTGAATAGCGAGACTGTTTTTTATCATAAGATTGTTGATTAATAATACCCAATAGTGAAATTGTAGTTTCATTCCAACAACCACATTCCTTCATTACACATAGAATTAAATGGATTCACAATCATAAAATATACAGCCTAGTGAATAGCGAGACTGTTTTTTATGATAGAATAAAAAGAATAATCTGTGTGCGTTGTTGGATTACGTGTCTGTTGTCCTACAATTTTTATCATTTCATGGGCAGGCTTTTTTCTCTGTCTTGATTCAAAATCTGATCATTTTACACACAGACAAGAGAAATGAATAAAGAAGTTAGTGTACATTTTGACACCCAACCACCATCAAGAAAATCCTTTCCAGCATAACGATAACATCAATAATTAATAAGTGGTCATATGTATGACAGATTTCAGCTTTAAAATAACTAATTTTAATAATCTGCAAACCTCGTTATACACTACATATTAAAATATACATATACATATAAGAGATAAAGGAAATTAAAATTACTACAAAATTATTATAACCAAATTAATTTGTTAGTAAGTTACAGACACTTCCAAGTCTATGGGGGCAGCTCCTAATTAATTTATACAACAATCATCCAGTTAGTGAGATACATTTGATCCAAGCACAATACAAATAACACGTTTTGGAATTTGGTGGCGTAAATTTCAGACGATACAAACAATGTTATATATAGGGACAAAAAAAAAAAAAGGATTTTTATATTATTTTGTTTCTTTGGTCAGATCGTTGGCGAGAAATACTACATGATGTTAATTAAGGAGACTACTTCTCTTCTTCAGCTTGTCAAAACAGAACTATCTTTTCTTTAGTTTTATTTTATGTGTAGTTCCTCTAAATTTAAGATACATACAGAATACAATACTAATTATATAAGGCTAACCATATATAGCTGTGAAATTGCAAGAGCCTTTCAGGAATCCAAGTGGATATCATGCAATATGACATATCATAAATTGTATTACTTTTATTAAATATGTCAATTTAAGTTTTATTACCAACTGTGATACGTACTTTTCTAGAAGAACACAAGTTGATGTGTAGTTTAGGGTGAGAAATGTTAGACCACCTCTAATGCAGATGTAAGTGCTAATATACCGTTAATGTTATATTAATTTGTCAACAAAAAATGTAAAAAATGGCATTTTTGACGTGTTAATTTTATTTTGTGCTCCAATGTATAATATTAGTTTGAAATGCCATATTTGCTTTTTGTCATACTTGTTAAACCTTAAAACTTGTAAAAATAAACTTTTAATATTATAATAATTAAAAAGTAATGAGAATGTTGTAAACCAACTAATCGGAATGAAATGACAAAGTTGCTATATGCTAAACTTAATGGCAAATTACATTATAACAAATTTAATATTAAAAAATGGCATTACATTGGAGAGTTTTTTTACAATCTAATGTCAAATTTGCCATTAGAACATCAATTTAGCATTGCATTAGAGATGCTAAGGTCACTCTCTTTATCATTCACTTTGTCATGCTTTAGCTTTTCCTTTTGCCACATATTATCACATTTTTTTAATAAAAATAAGATATAATTACAAACCATTGTTTTACATCTTATTACCATTTTGCCACTATATAAATCGAAAAGTGGTTTTTTTGAAAGTTATTACAAGATTACTTTTAAAATAGCAGAAAATTTTTTTATTAAAAGGAATAAAATATAAAAAAGAAACATATATATGTAACACTCTAAGTACGCATTTTTTTAGAAACATTGTGAATAGTTGTTATATAACGTTTTATATGTATATATATAGAGAGGGCAAATTATACAATTAGATTTATTAAAGGGCTAGTGACTACTCTCAAAAACTGATCAGGTGCGAGCTAGAAGATTGGGCTTGAGCCGATCTGCAATAAGAACAAAGTGTAAAATATAATAAAAATAAATAAACACGTGCATTTATATCAGTTCATCTTTAAAATAGAGGCTACATCTACTGTAGGGTCTCAAGTTTCACTACAAGATGAAATAGTATAAAATTCAAGGTGATGATAAAAGGATGAGGGGTTTTAGAGAGAGAAAGTAGAGAGAGAATTAGTAAATATCTAGAATACAATATGTGCAATTAGTGGGATCAATCCCATATTTATAGGACGAATTAGGCATCCTAGTTGCTTGATTTTTGAGTTGATTATGTATTGACCAAGGAAAAGGTAACTTTTTCATTTGTTTCCAATATACTTTCCTATTTGCTTGTTTCCAGTTGATGTGATTCTTGCTTTATTTATGGATTTGGTTAATTTGATCTTTATAGGATCTAAGGATAATCCTCTCCTAATTTTTTTCATGTGGGCCCCACTAGCCTCCAAGCGACTCACCATCTCTAGTCGATCTGGTCAGTCGATGTTTTTCCAGTCAAGCCTTGCAGGCGATCAACGGACACATGCACAATAAATGACTATGGTGCTATTTTTACCCTAGCAATAAATATATATATATATATATATATATACACATGCTGAATAATAACTAAGCAATTCATATTTGCTTACCTTATATGTATAGATAATATCTATAATCTATAAATATAGAATGAAGAATGATATTCTCTTCTTTCAACTAAAACTGGTGATTTTTTTTTTTTTTTTTTGCATTTCAAGTTTTTTTAATCCCTATATGTTTTATCTTTTTAATTTTTGCCCTTCTTTTAGAATTTCTAATCAATGTCCAGCACCACTGCTTGAAGAACAAGCATCATGGCCTACAACAGAGCTGAAACGAGCCAAATTCTATAGGCTAAGGTGCTACAACCCTAGCCATGGGCGCTTGTAGGTTTGTGCCACAGTGTTAGCCCTTGGACGCCGTAACACTAGACAAGTCAAACCCAAATGTTGCTACTTTCAACAGCTACAGCGTGGAAAGGTGGCGTTTAGAGACATGAACTTACCCAATTTTGGATCCTAGAGAGCTCTAAACTTGCATGTTTTGACCCTAGCATTAAAAGTTTATAAATAGGACATTTTAGGGTAGATTAATGTCCTTTTTCATAGTTTAGGATAGCGAAAGGAGAGATGAGAAAGAGGCTCCAGCGATGGCTAGATGAGAACCATCTATGTAGAAGACTCTTCAATGCCATAATTGTTCTTCTTCTTCTTATTTTCTTTTCTTTTTCTATGTTGTTAGTTTATGTTTATTCTTGCTTAAGGATGATTTTAAAACCACAAACATGGCTATGTGATTTATTGTTAGAATTATTTTTCAATTTTCCCATTAAAATTGTTTATATAATTAATGTTTATACATTTTTTTTATTTTATTTGAGTAAACAACTAAATAGGATTTGAGAATTATCTATTGTTAGATTCGAATTCTTGATTTGTGGTTGTCTTATTTTCTAATTATAAGTAGCAAATTGTGATCAATAATTATAGAAGGTTTAATTTGACTGTGATATAAAATATAACTTAGTTGGAATGAACGAAGCTCATGTGTTTTTATTGCTTAGATCAATCTATTCTTCTCATTTTAATGTTTCTGTTAGGTTGAATCTAGAAATCTTTTTCTAAGTTATTAATGCAAAGAGATTTAATAAAAAGATTTTTTTATTAAACGACATTGTAAGGAAAGATTGAGATAGCAAAACTTATTGTTCTCTACGGTAAGTAGTTTCAATAAAGTATTATAATAATTCTGTGACTAATTTGATAGTGATTATCTAGTGGTAGATAATGATCTTTTAACTGGTTTTATTATCATTGCTTTACATTGTTTTATATTCTAATGTTTTCTTTATTTTAGTAATTTAGTCAATCATCAAAACTCACAACTTGTGTCTAGTTTTAGTGTACCTTAGGTTTTAGAGTTGATAACTAATTAATTAGAATCGTTCTTCTAAGGTTATGACCTTTTCTTACTACTTTACTCAATAACAACCATATTCTTCACGAGGTTTAAGTTAGTACTCCCCATAAAACCTACCCTCTCCCTACAAAATACCTCTATCACACTTAAAGAAACCTTCCAGGGTGCCATTAACAAGACTAGGGGCAACAATTTTATGAATCTGTCTAAAATTTTAAGGAAAAACTGAAAGCCAATAATACATGACTTATGAAATCCCTTTTGATATCATTTATGAGAGTCATATTCCTACTAATACATTTCTCATTACGTGGATTAACTCCTTCCAAGGCTAGAACAAGAGACGGTCTATTAAGTAATTTTCCCCAATCTATCTACAATGATCTTAGTAAAAGTTTTACGTTACAAGATTGCCAAGAATAATGGAAAAAAAAGTGTCAATAGTAGATGATTCTTTAATTTTATATTAAAATTATGAAATTATAATTCTAGTTCTTACGAACACGACTTGAAACAAAATCCTACTTAATGGGTGTTCGAGAATAAATTGATTGCCACTAGCAAGGATTTCTGCATAAGATCAAGATCGTTTGGGTTATTATTATCAGCTGCTAAGGCATTGTGTTCACACAGAATACATATGTTCTTATTAGTCTTAGTTGGAATTGTGACATATGCACGCGAGGTTGATGATTAGAGAAAGATGTCGAGGGAACAGGGCGCTAGTGGCGCATCAATAGTCGATGACGTTGAGGCACCATAAGTGAACACAATGATGTTAGTTTACCCAGGAAAATTTCAATTAAAAATTAAAAAACACAATGGAATAGAGTTTTAAAATTTTTCTTAGGGTCCGTTTGGTAAATAGATTCAAATTAGTGATTTAATTTAAGTTAGTGTGATTTGAATTAGGATTTAAGTTAGCGGTTTGAATTGTTTTACAAATTGATATTTGGATGTGTATTTAAGTTTTAATCTGAGTATAGAATAAAATTGAAATTTGTGTTTGGAGAGGTAGTGAAGATAGTTTTTGATTTATTAATAAATCTAATAAAATCTTAATGTTAATGATCTTAAAAAAGATGCAATATTGATCTTGATTTATTCCTCTCTTCATTAGAAATACAGTGAAAAAGGAATCATCTCAATTGGATGTCAAATGAAGAAGTTATAATTTTTTTCCTCAAATATAGGAGAGAAAATTTTAGTTTTTACTGTAGTAAAGATATCTGAGTATCAAAAGTTTAAGGGGACATAAAAACTCTGAAAACTTATATTCTTGGTAATCAAATGATTCAGATTTTAGGGAAACCAAACATGTATCTGAATGATTTTTGATACTCGAATCCAAATTTGAGTCTATTGAGTTTAAAAAATGCATGAAACAAATATACCCTTAAATTCTAAAATCCATCTCATGATGCTCTATATAGTAATTGAATAAAACTCGAACTTAAAGTCTTGGCAAAGGCTCTGGATGATTAAGCATTCCAAAACTTTCAAGTCTTTCTTGCTATTTACCTCTTTCTAAGTCAACTAATGTGCAGGCACTGGTGAAAGTTTTTGAAAAACCTCTTTTACATCTCCTTCCAACTCTTCTCAATAGAGGTTCTCAAAAGCTCTAAAAGGGAGAGCAATAAGATATGTAGATGGAGGCAAGATAAAAATCTACAGAATTTAGAGCTTCTGAGGTCTATTTATAAAAAAACTGGTGCTAATATATAAGGGTAGGATTTTGCTCGAAAATCATGCCCACCCCTAAGATTGCTGGGCATGATTAGTCATCCCTCTAATAAGAGGATGACACGTGCCACAACTACCTTTATTAGTATAATCCTGTATCTATCTAGCATCTATCTAAGATCTAATTTTGGTTTAAACTGAGATATAATTTTTTTAACTTTTAAAATAAATAATCATCTTTCATGATTTTTTTTAATTATTTATTATATTTGATAAAATAAATAATTATTGTACAATATCAATTTCAACTTTTGAAATAGATATTTTTCTACACTTTGATAACAACCAAATCACATGAAAATCCACATGACATAATTAGATCATCAAATCATGAGAACATGCCATGTGTACTCCTATGGTATAGTGATCGGTGCCACACACAGTGCAGGTGGTACACTATGTGAATTTCTAATTCAATTCTTACTAATATAATCATTTAATTAGAATTAGGTTTATTATCTTTCGTACAACTTCTCTAATTATTTATTTGTCCATGAGTTCTATTGATTCTCTAATAGATGTCTTTTTTTATAAACAAATCATAAATGAAGATTTTGGGTAATATTTGATATTCTATATTTAACAGTAAGATCTTTACGTCCAAGTTTTTCCCGAATTAATACTCGTGAAAATATTAGCTTATCATCCTATCTTATAGGAGTTGCGAATTCTATATATGTAAGAAGTGTTCCCAACTACCTATAATACTATGCTTCCAATATGTTGAGGTTTTGTTTGTGAATTATAAATATCACTCACTGACAACCAAAAGACATAATTGATAGATGTGAGTTTAGCAATCACTTCAGGATTAAGGTAAGATACATAAAATGATCAATAATAATAAAGTTCTAATTTCTCATTACGGAATTACACAAGAAATTAAATT
This sequence comes from Artocarpus hirsutus, assembly GCA_946598075.1. Taxonomy (NCBI): domain Eukaryota; kingdom Viridiplantae; phylum Streptophyta; class Magnoliopsida; order Rosales; family Moraceae; genus Artocarpus; species Artocarpus hirsutus. The sequence continues at coordinate 23,290 of CAMOHE010048597.1, read as the reverse complement.
TTATCTTAGTCCAAGTTTAATATGTTCTAAATACACTGATGTCTATATCCAGTAATTATACATTTCAATAATCCAATAATATTATTCCACACTAAAGGGCATAGACAACATCACAGTCTTTAGCAACATAAAGTGTCCAAGTTTATCTTCTGATTATAAACTAAAATTACTAAGTGCAATATAATCATATTCTCTGTATTATGAACACTTTATATGCATGATTATGGACTTTTATAAATATTTAAATCTTTTATGATGCTTGCATATACAACTATATATATACACACATCAAAATGTACATATAGGAGAATAAATATATTTTAGTTAATTAATTAAGTAATACTCTAAATCTAGTAATATGTTAATGAATTGACACTAAAGTATAAGAGCACCGATCCCAACAAATGACAATTTGAATTCATATGTCGGGCAACAACAAATCTTAATTACAGTAAATGAGATTAAACCTTAGCAGAGCATATTGTCAACCAAAAAACCTCTTCTTCTTGCTTTCTCTTTTTGAAAATATAATCATATGATTCCAGTCTATTAATGCACTTAGAAATTATTTGGATCCCAAAAAGAAAATTTTGGCACGTTTAAGAATGCGGTTGGAATTATATTTTATGGCTCTAATTAAAATTGTTGCAATTTTTTTCTCATAAAATTTGAACCAAAATTAATTTGAACCATAAAATATGATTGCAACTACCTTCCCAAACAGCCTATTTGAATTTTTATTTGAATTTTTAAGAGACATCTAAGGCATAAATATTAATGGCTATACTCGAAATACCTCATAGTTCGCTTAAATTCAACAATTAAGAAATTAATTGAAAACCCACAAATTGGCACGGGTGTCACGCCAAGAAATTCCCAACAAAACTTAGCTTCATAGGCATATATAGTAGCATATCCATATAAACAAATTGCCTTAAAAAATTCTTTCAATTAAATACAATATCTCACCGTCTTCCAGTAAGCTCACAGTAGGACTTTCCGCTTTGTCTTTCAACTTGTTTGTCTATGTAGTCATTTTGTTGATTATTGTTATGAGCTGTCTAGAAACCAAGATAGCTCATCAATTAACAAGATTTGCACTAGCTAGTACTATATATTGACACGGACGTTGAAGCCAACGTACACTAATGTGTCGTAATTCCCAAATACACACACACACACACACACACACATATATAACTAGAATGTTGGGTGGGCTAGCTTATTATAATCCCAAGATTACAAAAATCCAATAACTTGGTTGACAAATTTTGTGAAAGATTCGATCGGTGGTTTAGGGTTTTCAATTTTGTCTTTACTGCCCTTTTTCCTTAGCAGATATCCCCTTACTCTATATTTAACGCAATATTTTTTTCTCCTCTTCAATTTCCCTTTCACATCAACGCCATATCATCATCATTCATCATTCATCATCTATCTTAAATGTGTTAGAAACACAATAGTACCATGGCTACAGAGCTTGGCCTTCTCTCCTTGAACCACCTCCACATGTTGGCTCAATCACAGGAGAACCAAATTCAAGACCAAAATCTAGATCAATTAAACAACCCTAATACCATAAACAATAATACTATTACTTCTTCTTCCAATATTACTAGTACTACTACTATTGGTACTACCTCTTCTACTAATATTGCTTCTTGGATGTGGAACCCTAAAGCCCACCAAGCCGAAGAGGATGATTCATGGGAAGTGAGGGCCTTCGCCGAGGACACCGGTAACGTCATGGGGACGACGTGGCCACCGAGATCCTACACTTGCACCTTCTGCCAGAGGGAATTCCGCTCCGCACAGGCCCTCGGCGGCCACATGAATGTACACCGCCGTGACCGCGCCCGCCTCCACCAGGTCATGCCGCCCAATTCGATAATCAACCAACCTTCTGCCTCCACAGTGGTGGCGGCAGCAGCGGTTGCTTCTTCTTTGAACACGGCTTCTTCTTCGTTCTTAATCCCGACCCAAGAATTTTTCGCCAGTGGGGGTGGACTGCGTCTTCTCTACCAATTACCAAACCCTAATGGTACTGCTTACGGGTGCTCCGAGTCTCCGTCGCCATCGCTATCTACCCTTCTCTCAGTCTCGCCGTATCCACCACGCAATTTGGCTCGGTCATCCTTCTCGCCGTCTGTGAACTGTCTGGGCGGTGATAGCAATGCTCACCGGGGCCACCGTGACCAATATCTTCGAAACAGGGCTGAGGAAGCCTCGGAATTTGCCGAAAAAGACGGCAATGAAGAGCTTGATCTGGAGCTTAGGCTAGGGCATGGTCCGACCCCATCTTGACTAACAAAAGACAGATCGTTTGGGTAATGATATTTTGCTGATTATGATATTATTGTTAATTCGTTATAACTGAGGAACATATATATTGTCGTCTAATAACATAGTCGTTTTTCACAGCCTTGTTAATTTTGTATGATTTTACTTTTTTTTTGTTACAAATCTCTTGGTTTTTATTTTTTGTGTAATATTTGAGAGAATTAAGGAGAAGAATCTGTGTGTGATCCGAAGCTGCAAAAATGGAAGAAGAAGAAGAAAAAAATATTGGAAGCCATGAAAGAAGAAGGAGAAATTAAATTTGAGAAAAAAATACTGAAACCAAACAAAGGGTTTTTAGTTTTTTTTTTTTATAATTTTTTGGTGGTGATATATAAATATATATATATATATATATATATTTAGACTGATAAAGTTTGCAGTGCAGTGTCATTTTCTGCTACAGATTTCGGAGTGAAAAAAGAGGGCATATATTTCCGTGGGGATTATTGCCATCACTTAAAGACTATGGGATTCACACCACTTCTTCCTACAAAATTACGAAAATGCCAACTCATCCCAAAGAAAAATGAAACCCTTTCAAAAGCTGCTTTTGCCTTCTGTCTGGCCATTTATGGCCCTATATTTCGAGAAATCGAAGGCATTAAATCAGTTCAGAGAAGTGTTCATATCATAGTAAAGTCCAATAATTGATGGTCCTCAGACGGCAAACTTACCTACTTTTTTATATAGTTTTTGGTTTCTTTACAATAAAATAATCATAATATATTTTGTTTTTGTTTGAGGGTTTATTAAGATTATTACAATTATTGTTTTCTTTTCTTTGTTTTTATCTTTTTAATAATTGGAATTAGTATAACTATTGTTGTTACGAAGCTTGTTACAAAATATTAGGTCCATAGGATTTTTTTGGGATATAATTGGTTTTTTTTTCATTAATATATTTTCCCTTAACTCCCCTTTCCTTAAACTTCGATGACTAATTGCTTTCTACTTACCCGAGACATTGTAAATATTTTAAAACCATGTCTTGACCTCTAAAAGTCATTTAGTTGCTGTGTACAAGTTCATTAAGTGAGGCACTCATGATCCCATAAACGATTGACATTTGTCAATTTAACTCTATAAAGTTATATTTCTATTTCCTAATAATTTTTACCTTTATCACCTTAAATCTCCTATATTAATTACTTTCAACATTTGAATAATAACTTTTTTCTATTAACATTAAGAGTAAGGGATTCAAACCCCACTTTATAGTCAAGTTAGATAGGGAATTACGACTAACTAGGTTTTGACTGCAACCAGTCAACCAATAAATAATACTATATTCATTCTAAACATAACATTGTTTTATACATAATAAATTAAAAAGCCTTGAAAATAAAATATGTTAATTGAATTTGTTAATATTCGAGTTCAAAGACACATGGAAAATTTATTTAAAAATTTGTTTGTGACAAAGAGTTACCCCACTCAAATATATTAGGTTTTCAAAAATATACAGCTTAACCTATCAAATTTGTGAGTAAATATTAAATGCTTGGTCAAATTATATACACAATTATATGTCTAAAAATAAAAACTTATTTAATTAAAAATCTATAAAATAAGCACTTCATAAATTAGGCAAAACTCTTCTTGTAGTAAAGGAACTATATACAATGAGGAATAGGTTGTTAACAATTTTTATAAAAAAAAATCCCTAAATTGATTAAGTACCAAAAAAAATTAAAATAATGAAGAATAAAGTTATTTGAAAGTTAAAATTAATTAATTAATTAATTTAGATGTAGTATTTGTGGCATTTGGAACTGAAAATAAATTTGTTAGTGACAGAAATTGTAGTAAATAGTATTTTTCTAAAACTAATTGTAGGTTTTAAAAATATTTGTAGTAAATAGTAAATTTATAGTGTAAATAATTTATGTACCTTTTTGTTTATCGTGTGAATAATTCGTAATTACAAAGTAATTAAATTTAAAATACAAATAATTTACTTACCTTTTTGTTTTTACAGTGTAAATAAAGATATTCACATAGTGAATAACTTATTATTTATATTGTAAACCTGCTATTTACAACAAATGTTTTTAAAACCTACTATATACTTCAAAAAGTTTTAAAAATCTGTTATTTCCCCTCTTCTCCTTGAATATAAAACTTATTTGGAGAGACAAGAGTAAAAGATGATTAAATAAGTTAATATTGACAAGCCACCCAAATATCATTTCTTTATTGGACAAGTTTATCATGTAAACCTGATGATTTCATACGCTTTGACTGCTTAATTTTTTATATGGAAATGCGGTGCCTGCAACCTTTCTTTTTTTTAGGGTTTTATATATTACGTGTGAGTTAGAATAACATTAGGGAATATCGGAGCCTTATACACTGAAAAAATGGATCCCACTGCATCGGCTCAACCTTTAATTAGTTGTGAAGTTTAGCACAAGAGTTACTCCCAAGTATTTTTCTTTAAGTTATAACCTGGGATATGTACCATGGGGATTGACCGCCCATGTATGTCTTTTTTCTTTTCTTTTCTTTTCTTTTTTTTTTTTTGGACAAGATCTTCGCCAGTTATTATTGTTGCGCATAACACTTTTAAAGCCCAATGCTTTACTTTTATTTTTGAATAAATGATGAGAAGCAATAACTAGCATCAAAGTAAGAAAAGCATCTCAACTAACTTGGCAATTAAATCATACCATCACGTATTAAATCCTCCATTCAAATGTTATTAGAAAAAAAATTTAAAAAAGAAAGGATAGATAACAGAATTGCTGAAAGGCCAAAAGTGTTGGAGAAAGTGTTTAGAGAGAATTGCGGTTATAAATTTCTAGAAATAAAAAGAGTGTTTAGGACATGCATGAAAACTTTCCTTAAAGGTTTTATTTGTCTTTACTTATTCAAGTTTACTAAAGAGTTTAATGACAAATTACTCCCAAGATACAATAAACACGTGAATACAATATCTAGCAACAATTTATGTTCCAAAACAATATATAAAACCTATAAAATTCTAGAGATTTAATAAAAGATAGGAGTGTTATTTTATGAATGAAAACAACTTTTCTAATTCATGCAACCCTTTACATAAATGTACCTCTTTATTTGTAAACGTATCTATTCATATCAATGCAACTATTACAATAGATATGTCTATTGCTAATAGGTGTCTGGGTTTGTTTAAAAACATACAATCAATAAATATACTAATTCGAAACAATTTAAAAGACACAATATTTTATTTCACATTAGCTTCAGCCAGCACAACAATGCTAGTTTTTGGACTCCACGGTGCTAATTGTCACAACCCAAAACCAGGGTAGTGACTAAATTGAAAGGATTTTTGAAGATCTAAAAAAGCAAAAATACTTGGAAACTATAGTGGGCCCCATAGATCTACAAAAAATAATTCAATTTACTCCAGAGGCTTTAATATGAAATAAAAAGAAATAAAATACAAATAGAAAATTTAAATGAAAATATACAAATTTTAAATGAATGCCTATAAAATAAGTGACAAGTTCAGCTACATAACTTTAGTCAGAATAAATAAAAATAAATTCAAATAACAAACTAATGAAGTTTATAAATAATCAGTCGTCTACTGGGAATGTTCATTTTTATGTATCTTCCATGCACCAACAAAGTTATAGGGAGAGAGTACCAATTGGATAGCGAGGAGCATCGACGACAATCCACGACATTGAAGATCAATCGACTAACCTAAAAAAGGAATGTAGGCAGAGTGAGCATATATTGTCCAGTAGGAAATCTATTACTCACCTCTCGGTTTTCGTTAATATTAGTATATTATCTATAAAATCGTTATGAAGTTAATAAACAAATTATTATGTTGATATAAAAATTTATTGAGTTCATACTTTATCAAACAAATCAACAATTTAGAAATCTGTAATCATCACTTAAATTCTTTCACACACATCTCAGATTGTTAGTGAAGGAAAAGAAAGAAAGAAAGATTATAATATGCTCTGTCATGCCCCAAATGAGCACTTCGTGTCCGTTGTGCCCCAAAAGAGCACCTTGTGAGATAAGCTATATAGCATCGATGGTACCAAAAACATATGTTGTTTGTTATCCCCAACAAATGAATACCCCATGGGATATAACTTGAGAAGCACTTTGGATGACCTTAAAATATTCCGACAGTGCCACGTAAGGTCTAAACATTTATAAGATATATTTGTAACCCATCTGAGTATTGTAAATCAATCTACCCATGTTAGTTAATTCTAACAAAATGTTGGTAGCATAATGGGCTTATTTTTTCTTAACAAAATTTTAAACCTGCAAAAAACAAGCCCTAAATATATTATGGTGTGCTATAACTTCAAGGCGCACCACCTAGTGCAATTTTATTGAGTCAAATAAGCATTTTTAACCAACCATCAATTTTTATAAGGCCAAGCTCAACATGATATAATTGATCTTAATCTCAAATCAACAATAACATATAAGTATTCAATATGTGTATAAAAACCAATTTCAAAATCAAAATGTATTTAAAACCAATTCAATAACAAATTTTGGATAATAACAGTAATAATAATAAGAAGAAGAACAACAACAACAACATATCATTGACAATACCAACCATAACAACAATGATAGAAACAATAACAACATATAGTTTAATAAGCAGTGTATATGAGAGGTGAGTAAAAAAGTTCCTATCAACTTAGGCGAAGACATTTAACGCCAAAAAGATTTAAAAAGCAGTCGTCTATAGAAACTGTCTTTAGAATTCCATCTCGTAAATCTGAAACCACAAGCACATCCAGAACATTAAAAATAGACTAAAATGACATCTTTCTCAATTTGGTGGTCGGGGTCAACCATTGACCACAGTTGACTGCAAGGTAGTGGCAGAGACTAATACCAAATGAAGCTCTCAATGCGAGAATCACCGTTGCAAAGTTGGTTTTTCAAAATGAAACTCAGTTCACCAGAAAACATCACAAAACCAACAAAGGGAGGCAGCGGTGGCCGGATTTTCTTGCAACAATTTAGTCAAATAGTGGCAGGGTCTTGCTCCTTTTGATGAGTGGAATCCGACGATGCAATTGACTAAAGGAACATGGCCAAAAGGTGCCAGAATCGGCTGCCAAAGCCAAGGAATCTATGGGGAACTAGCTCTGTTTCGGTTGCTAGAGGCGCGAGGTGGGCGGCACTTTGGCTGCGGCATCTTCAGGCTGCGGCAATTTGATTTCATCAGAGCATGCAGGCAGGAAACAGCCAGCAGTGGATAGACGAGAGAGACAAAGAGGTTTGAGAAAAGGGCGTTCTCCAATGCACGGGGAAGAAAAGAACAGGAGAGAAAAGAAGAAAAGAATAAGAAGAGAAAAAAGAGGAAAAAAAAAAGAAAAAAAAGGGGGGGGGGGGGGGGGGGAGGAATTG
>CAMOHE010048597.1:0-15542 GCA_946598075.1 Artocarpus hirsutus | reverse complement strand
GGGGGGGGGGGGGGGGGAGGAATGTAGGGAGGATGTGATTTTTTAAGATTAGATTTTTTTTTTTTTTAAAAAAAAGAATCTCTAGATAAATTTTTTTTCCCCAAGTGTTTCAAAAATTTCAAATTGGCCCAAATTTTTTTAGTTCTTTTTCAATCAAAACCATAGGTTTTATAATTTACCCTCCTTAAAAAATTTCGTCCTCAAACTTTGCAACTACTATCTCAAACTAGAAATTAAACAAGCGAGTAGGAATGTAAGTAGAAGGGCATGATATAATGTCCAAGGCGGCTTGACATGTACCAACAAGGGATATATATAATGATATGAGAAGAGAAGAAAAACGTTAACCCTATGTCTTCTAAAGTTCATCGAACTTATAACCAGTCAACATTATAAAAGGATTAAAACACAAACAATCTTCACACAACTAAATCTGAATCTATAGTATTCCTAAATAAGCTCCATACACTAAACTAGAGAATCCATAATGGATAAAGTTTTAAGGATCAGCCCTCCATATGAGCCTCGTACAATCAAATCGTATAATCTTAGACATTCACCAAAGCTTTCCTATCAGGTCCCACAACTCATTATTACTCTATTATGTATATCATAAATAAGAATTAGGAAGGATAGGTGCATATATTTCAAAGCTTAAGCTTCTTACTCTTCTCTCTTACTCCTATAGTCAAGGCCTATATAAACACCTCTCAAGACTCATGATCAAATATCAATAATTTCAAATCAAATATAAGTCTCTTAAAGTTGGTATCAATATCGTAGATGACTGATGTGAATAGGGTTAGTCAATTTATGCCAAATTAGCAAGCTCAACTCACAAACAACAAGGTCTCTCATTCTCAATAGATGAATAGCAGTGGCATTTAACTTTAATATTAATTTGTAAAAAGATCCAGTCGATACATGGAGTTTCCAAAACATGAGTTCCAACATAAATAGCCACGATTAATTAGGGATCCAACAAAACTTATTTCGCATCCTTCTAATACAACCCATGACCAAACCAATAGACAATCTTTAATAGCTCTCAATAGTGATATACTCTTAAATCCTAAAATCAACATATCAAGAGTTCAATCTAATTCAGGAACCACTTCTAAAACAATAGTATCATTTCAATCTGAATCTGTATCACTCACCCTCAGGTATAGAGATAAAATTCTCCAAAGCATTGTCTCATTCTACATACATTACATGAATCAATGGATCTAAAGTTTTACATCATGGTCCATAAAGTCTTAGTATATAACATTTGATGCACTACCCCCAACATTTACCGGGACCGGTGTCATTCTAGACTAAGGCTTTTAGTTGTTCCAAACAATTTATTTCGAATAAAACAAAACCTTAAATCACTCATGTCACCAAAGGTCAAGGTAGATCACACAAATCAAACATAATAGTCACAACTAAAAATCCTCAAAATGCAACGTCAATTCTACCAAATCGACGAAAGTCCCTTCATTGATACAATAAACTAGAAACAAACAACCAACACTTGGCTAGTTTAGTTGGTAGGGATTGTTTCGCTCAAGCAAGGAACTTGGGCTGGAGTCCTTATGAACGCAACTGCCGAAGTTGGAAGACTCTTGCCACTTTCGAATCTCTCCACAGGTCGACTTCGGATTAGTCGGACTAAACCACTCAAACATTGAGGGTCCCTTAAAGGTTCATGCCGTTCATGATAGGCCCAAATACCAAGGGTTTCACCAAAAAAAAAAATAGAAACAAACAAGAAGGATCCTAATCTCGACAACATATTTCAAAACTCCACGTTACTACAATCTAACACCTAATGCAATCCTTCAATTCATGCCCCCACTTTAAGGACCACTAATATGACTCGAGAGGTATATTTTAGAAAAGCTTAAAAATTGCATAATTAAATATCAAAATTAACCAAATAAACCATCCCTTCAATATTAATAAATTTATTTAAGATCTCGCAATTAAGGAATTTTAAAATCACCAGACCTATCAAAAACATTCTTGTTTTCATACATCGACTTGTATGATCAAGTAATGGTAAAACTTAAGAGTCAAAACTATACATATTCTAGTGGAGTATTAGTTTAACATATTACTTTCAAAAAATTCAATCAATATAGAAACATTCACTATTTGAAGCTACAACTCTTAGATCCGTAAGACTTTCTACTACATCATTTTGAAATTTGGAAGTTCAGCCAAATCAAGACCAATCAACTGATAACAAAAGCTTTATTTATCTATATAAAATATTTTGCCAATTATGGCGAAAATCTAGTTATAGTTGAATAATCAATATGAAAACCGACAAAAAAGATCAATTTTTATAATCAAGATGCATTAATTTGTTTGTGATTATATGATTTTAACTAGTTCACAATGTGGAATATGTTTTTATTCAAAAAGTAAAAATAAAAATTAGTATATATATTTTTCAGCTAAATTATGACCCCGATCCAAAAATTGGCAGGTGATTCGGCTCTTACATCTACTAACTTTTAATAGCAGCCTTTGCGTATCTTATTGAAATATAATTTTCTATTAAAAAAACATAATATAATCACTAGCTAATAGAAGAATGGACTTCTTTTTTCTGTTCTTAAAGGGAAGAATGGACTTCTTTTCAGGTAGTTGGACTAGTCTTTGCAATGGCTTAAACAAATAAACTAAAAGATGAATGATCGATCAGAAATTGGGTAATACATTGGTATTTCCAGTAAATGCTAAAACGGTTTTAGATACTCTAATTAATCTAATTCTGTTGGAAGATCAAAAGTTGGAAATATCGAATAATTAGTGGGAAGCTATACAATTGAAAAAAAAATGGATTTGGTATCACATTAGCTAAATTCAATTTCAACTAAATTAGAACAAAAATTATTTTTTTTGAAAGTACTACAATGTTTTATTTCACATTCTACAAAACATTTGATTTTAATTAAATTATCATTCTAACTACATTCTCAAACGTATTGACTAAAAGAGAAACACGGTTCACATCCAGTGATGCTTTTCTCTAGCTAACAAAAATATTGCTAACATCATTGCCGACAGATTGGGTAGATTTGCACAATCTGCTGGAGATCGTCAAAATTTGACATCCGAAGGGCAGACGGGCAAACTTCCCTTTGTTTGCTTAGCTGTTCTGCCAAAAGAGGTGCCGGCGAAAATTTGCCATCCTATATTCTATCGTTGCATTGAAGAAAATTTAGATTTATCATCAAAATCTTTACTTGCCAACGTATTAATATATATATATATATATATAGGATCATCTTCCAATGTACATTTAGAAATAAAAAAACGTAACATTAATGTTTGAAAGCTATAAGACTAAGAAATTTAAAATTAAAAGACATATAACAAAAAATATGTTACACTGTCGCGTTACATTTAAAATTATACTTTAATGACAGTTGATATATTACGTCTATGTAACATTCAATATTACGCATTTCTAACATCAATATTACATTTAGTATTTTATGTTATATTTTTTATTTTTACATGTTATGATGGTGTAACCTCCTACCCAAAAAAACAAAACTATAGTAAAACCCTATACGTATATATATGTATATAAGGTACTCAACCACATAGTAACTGCAGCATTGATCTCATCAGAAGTACTGCTCTCCTATAATTTCCAACAAAATACCACAACCACAATATATATAGATTGGCTTTTTCATAAGCACAAAAGTACGTTGACAGTTTGAAACTGTGAATCTCGGCCTTAATTACCCTTTTTCGTACTACGCTTCTTTTAATCTTCTGTAAAACTCTTACTTGAACAGTGATAGCCGGCATGTCGTTTCCCTTGGACGCTATATATAGCTTGGGCACTTGTGTATATGTAGCTGAAAAAGTTGGCCTACTTCCCAGGAAAGCTATAGCTTCAGCTTTTCATAAACTTGGCTGATTTTTTCCCTACTTCCAAATAAAACAAACATTCCTAAAAGTAACCAGCAAATGGGAATCTTTGAAACATAGGTACCATATATCTTGATGCAGCGTAATCTTTTTTCGTGGGTGAAAGGATAGAAATGCTCTTTTACATCCCAACAAGGCTAGTCGCATGTAGGCTTCACGGCTCTTCTCACATCCTGACTATTCTAATTAGGTAGTCGAGGTGTGTTTGGCATCATTAAAAAATGTATCATCAATATAAATTTGTTTGGTTCAATAGTTTTGAACAAAAATTCTAATTTATTTAAAGTTTTGTGGAAAAAAAAAATTGTCGGAAAAGAAGTTCGAATCAAATTTTTGAATTGAAGCCTATTAACAAAGGGAATAATAAAATTTAGTTCTAGAAGCTAATATCCTCACGTGTAATGAATGAATTATCTTTCCCCAAGTAAAATGAAGGTTCTTAGGGGACGGTTGGTATATGGATTCATGCGGCTTGGACCCATCAAAATTAGTTGTTGAAATGGTTTTAAATCTTCACGTGATGTTTGAATCTATGCAAACGATTTTGGAGAACACCTTGACAACCCTCATCCTCCCAAAAGAAGTTCACATGGTTTTAAATCTATTTGCAATAGTAAAATCATGGTTCCATTTCTGGTTTGTTTGCAATTCTCACCCCCATTCAAATATCAATTCCATTGTAAAACTTTTACATTTCTAAATATTAGTTCAAAACTATCATTCAAATCATATAAGTTTAAAAACCACAATAACAAAAAAAAAAAACCACACCAATTTAAAGTCATATACCAAACAACACTATGAAAAAAAATTGGACTTTTAATTACAATAATTTTTAACAAAACTGTCACAAACTTTAGTTCAATTTTTGTTGTGACTAAAACTTTTAACCATAGGCTTCTTAGTTATGGAAACAATTTGTAACTAAAAATCCCGTGGCTAAAAGTTTTAGTCATAGCAAAAAAGTTTGTGACTGATTACGCATTAGTCACAAGAAAATATTGTGGTTAAAAGCTTTACTAAAAATTATTATATCTAAGAGTCTAGTTTTTTATAGTCCGTGGCCACACCCTAAAAAAGTTGACACCTGTGACAAACTTATATTCTCTATTTCCATTTAAACACCAATATTAATATGCTATAACTAGCATTAATACCAAGCGTTGTGGAACTCTCTTTTCATGTAAGTGATTTATATATGCTCTCACTGTGGAAAATTAACGTTCCACTATATATTCAATCAATCTTCTGCGGAAAAAAGCGTTATATAATATCCTTTTGCCGCATAAGCGTTATATAATATCCTTTTGTCCGCATAGAAAATTTTTACCACCGGCCATGTGCTATCATTTTAAACATTGTTCAGTGCAAGACTAGTCTTTCTGTTAGATTAAGAGCAACGCTACATATATATAAAATCCGAAGGGGTCTAATATCTAAAAGTGACACTGAAAATTATATTGGCTCTGAATTAAAAGCTTGTTAGGTGACTGCACCTGCACCAAATGTCCACATGATTATTTATATAATATATTGTACATTCTGCATTAGGTAATAATTAAGTTATTAATTTATGTCTTCAATTATGTATGGCAAGGCCGAAAGGGTGTAGAAAAAGTAATTATGACTATAGAAAACCCTTTTTGAGAAAAACAAGAAAAACCTTTGACATGCTATGTGTGTGTGTGTGTGTCTAATCCTGCTTAATTATGGCAGACGTGACCATTTATGTTTGCATGCGTGCCTCTCAAATGATACTAATAATTATTTAATTTTGAATTTCTTATTTTTTAAATGTTAAGTCCCGATCACAATTTCTTACCACTAGAAGTTAACAACAAAGTTTTACCTACGTTTCTTTAAGGAGAGAAACTTGACAATTATGCAAAGACTCATAAAGAAATAGAGTTCATGCTTTCAGGATCATAGAATAAATTGACAGATTTGGAAAAACTGCAACTCCTAACACTGGAAAGCAAAATGACTATGATCTTAGTAGAGTTAGTGATTTCACGTCTTGAAATATAAATTGACAGATTTGGAAAAACTGCCATGCTTGATCATACAATAAAGAAAAATGACTGTGATAATCATCGCCGTATTCGAAGTGGGATTCAAACTATGTAAATAAATCTGATTTGACTTGAGCCATATTCCAATTGTCATCGGTGTTTTACCTACAAATTAAAATTGCTTCTTATCATTTTGTTTTGTTAGCCATAGTGTGGCTTGTCTTTTTTCTTTTATTATATTTTTTTCTTATCAATAAAATCGAATGGAAGATTTACTCCTCTCTATTTATTTCAAAAAATGTTCTAAACAGCATAAGATATTTAAGTAGGAAATAAAATACTTCCAAAATAGGCCAGTAAGTAATATGAGTAGTGGACCACAAGATCCCTCTTCTAAAACATCCATTGGATTCGAGGAGTTTCTATCACCAGACCAAACATAATATTGTGTGTCTACATATATATATATATATATATATATATATATATATATTTATTTATTTATGTATTTGTATATATATGTGTTTTGCATCCAATATAATGTACACACATGCATATATTAATGTATGTGGGCGCGTAATATGTTTACATGCATTATATATCACACTGCACCTACACATATAAATACAAAGACATATATTAGGAAAAGAGTCTAAAAAGTTTAGTTTTAACTTTTTCTATGCATAATTCTTACATGTTATAGTATAAAGTAAAAACATGATATAATATAAAGCTCTTACAATGTATGAGTTTAATATATGAGTTTCAACTCTTCTTTCACACAAAATAGATATTTTGAATACTTGAAATTTTTTATTTTGAAATTCTCTGATATGTTTAGTTCAACCCTAAATAAAATATTTTAAATATAGAAATAAATTATTAATAATGCTGCATGTAATTCATCAATACCTTTAAAATGTCAAGTGTGAAGCCATGTTTGACATGATCAGTTGCATTCGTTTTGAAATTAGAGCTCGTTTCCCCAGCGAGGCTCCTCACACACTCGGTAGTCGACAAGTCTTCATGTTATGACATTATATGCAGTACTTGAACTTTGACAAACATATAAATATATTTATATACGTTTGTCTTTTAGTTTTTTGGTGATGATCTTTGTGGTATTGTGTCATGATCCTTAATCAAATATTAGATTTTCTGTCGATATATGGGTTTGTCTTTATAAAATAGTGAAATATGTGCTTGTTTTTTTATGTGTCTAAGTACTTCTATTCTCTTTCAGACTTCTATCACTCCCTTTCATTGTGTTTTATCATGTTTGTATGAATAAAATCCCCTTCCATTCCCAAAAACAAAAAAAAACAAAAAATGAGCTCGTTAGGTCTTACCATATTGCCATGTAAACATAGAAGTAAAATCTGTAACATTTATATCATGTAACATTAATCGAGGCCTGCAATCTAAAATTTAGTTTTCTATACTATGGTTATATCTTTCTGATAACATCTATGCTTTATTTAAACAAACCTGACGTATTATTTTTTACTTAGACGATCTCCAACGCAAATGTTAATGTCAATATTATATTTGTTACCTAAAAGTGTGAAAAAAAGTATGTTTGATGTGTTATTTTATTTTATAATGTAATACATCATGTTATTTTAAATGTTTATTTACCTTTTGCTATAATTGTTAGGATTAATTACAAAAAAATTCCTATTCAACTATACCCATTGTAACACTAAGTCCCTAGAACTTCAAAACATAACATGTGTTCCCCTAAACTATGAAATATTAACAAAAAAGCTCTTTTTGTTATAACTTTTAATAAATTTTAATACAAAATTAAGATTGGTACATAATATTGAGTATTTTGGTAACTCTATCATGTCTAAAGTTGATTTGAATTTAAAAAGTTGATATGATTTAAACTTTTTAACTGTTAAAAATATAAACTAAAAAATCTTTAAAAAACAAACAATCTCTTATATTATTTTCATGTGATTGCATCGTGGTAAGATAACATTCTAATGATTAGCTAAACTGTTCAATAATCCTTTTATTTGTGTGATATTATGTCATTTATATTCAAAATTATAATTCAGGGAGATTTCTTGTTATATTTTTTAGATCAGGGGGAACGTTTTAAAGTTCATGGAGCATAATGCCATAAGGTTTATAGTTGAGGGGGAATTTTTGTAGTTAAGCCTTATTATTAAACCTTAAAACTTGTAAAAGTAAACTTTTAATATTAAAATAATTAAAAAGTAAGAATATTGTTGTAATTATTAAAGTAAAAAAAAATCTACCAACCAATAAAAATTATATATCAAATTTGCTATATGCTAAAATTTACTATAAAGTTTAGCATAAAACAAATTTAGCATTAAAAATAGCATTGCATCGAAGAGTGGCTTTTTATATTCAAATGTTAAATTTACTATTAACACATCAATTTAACATTATATTATAGATGTTACATAATAGTGCGATATACAAATCTTATATTTATATCGGTGTTTAGACTAGTATTTGTGATGATATCTTCTTCCTAACGATAACAATTAGGTTATATTAACCGCCGAAGGTTGTGATCTAGTGATTGGGAAGTCTTTGCTATGCTTCTCTACTTTATCCGCTAAGTTTTGAATCCCTACAGCCCCCATAAATTCTCTCTCATGCTTCAACAATTACTGTTGCGGCATTGAGCAAGAGGTGCAAGGGGGTATAAGCCTGGGCCGATGAATCAAAAAAACTAATGTAAGGTCTCAACTACTTCTTTTGTAGCACCGAGACGTACCGCTCATCCTTGATCCGATATAGATGGGATGGGGACCATTCCACCTTTTTTTTAAGTACAAAAAAAACAATTAGGTTATGTTAAAGATCCAAAACATTACATTAAAATGGAGTGGACCCACCAAGATGCACAGCCAGCCAGCTAAGGGATCACCCTATAGTTGATGGTAATTTCAATTTTCCCTTGACAGAAAACAACGACATCTCTGCTTGGTCCCCCTCTCTTCTCCATTTTTTTTTTTTAATATTTTATCCTCTCTGAATGATGTGCATGTTAAGATGTTGGTCTGAGAAATGTAATGGCCATGAATTCAGTGTCCACTGTTCATTTATGAGGCTGACCACTGTATTTGCCCGAGAAAAAATTAGAGGTGTGTCAGGAGACACCATGACCCTGTATATCAAACGACATTAATTAATGTGTATACGATACAGGCGCGTTTGGCTTTTAGAGGTTGTTTTTAGTTTTATAGTCGCATGTAATAGTATAAAGTGTTTGGTAAAGTATGCTTTTTTATAACGATGATTTAAAAAACTGTTGCCTAAAAGAAAAAATTAAGAAATGCATCAGAAGTTGTTTTTTTACAGTACCTTTTGTTGTCATAATTTAAAATTATTAAATTAACCTTAATAATAATACATAATTCTTAATCTATTATTTTTTTCCATAACAAACTAAAATAACATCAGTATAAGAAGGTTACAATTAATTTATAAAGTAACTTTTCTAATATGGTTGTGCTTTTTTTAGAGTTATTTTTTATGTTAAAATATATAATTTATCTCGTTAATTTAATAAAAGTAATTTGTTTTTCTAAAAATATATTAAATAATAAAAATAAAATTATATTTTTACTATTTTAAAGAACAAAAATTACGTATGTTGACTTCAAAGTTAAAATTAAAAACTAAAACTATAAACATACATAGTAAAATATGTTTATTTTCGTTATTATACATTTTCACAATAATTTTTACACATAATTTACTAAACACCTACAATTCTGCTTCAAATGTTCACGGTAGCTTTAAAAATAATTACCAAACGCTTACCAGCTTTTGGTCCATAGCAAAAGCACAACACAGCAAAAGCAATAGCACAGTACAACAATACCAAACTAGCCCATAATTAGCCACATAATAGTGTCAATTTCCTCAACTAAAAACACAAGAGATGGAAAATTAAAAGAGTAGTGCTATGGATACCAACCCACATGCCGATGAGTTGTCAATTTTTTATTGATAGATGCAATCTTTTAATTTTAATTGATATAACTGTTGTTTAAACACCAATCAATACAAAAATGACAACTTACATGACACGTAAGTCTAAAAAGTTGAGATTAGAGTTGGTATATTATTTAAATCAAAAAGACAAAATTAATCCTAAAACTTGGGGTTGCAGTAGCTACTGCAAAAGACACAAACTCACAAACTGAAAGTCTTTGCTCACATGCTTGTGTACAAAGATACGCTATCTTACAATTATACCAAAGATCTCATGATTTTACCGTTTTGTGTGGCCTTATTTTTTAATAAAAAAATGGATAAGGGAAATTCGTTTCAAATTTATTAAAAATAAAAAGTAAAAAAAATATATAAATTTACGATCCAGACATAAAGGTTAAAAAAACAAGAAAATAAGAAAGATGAAAAACAAAGCTATGGAGAAACAAACAAACGCATTCTGAATGTAACATGATCCATTTTGGATTTATATATTTATGCAACTTAAAACCCCTCGTACTTCAACTTGAAGAGCATAAAAATTTTTCTTTTTCACTATCCGAGTTACTCACAACTTTACACAAATTAGCCCATTTATCCCAAGACCTAGAAAATCACTAATTTATATGTTTTTTTTTTTTTTCGGAGCAACTGCATAACCAATCCGTGTGATCAAATTAATTGCTTGTAGAATTGGTTGATGATATATAATTATGTATGTTCTTAAACTGAATTTCCATCAAAAGGCATCTAGTGTTGGGCTAGAATTTTTTTTTTCTAATATATGTGGGGAAAGGGACTAGAATGGTTTTAGAAGCTTTAACGTGTTAAGTCAACTTGTTTCTCGCTGATATAACGTTCAATTTATGTGATCACCTGTCTGAATTTGCATAAGAAAACAAAGAATTAAGAGCAAAACACACTCATTACCATACTATATGAAATCATGGACAGTAGATGGAGTATGATATTGTGTTTTTAATTTTTTATTGTTAAAAAAGAAACATGGGCTGTCGTGAATTGATTTTTAGTAAGAAAGAAAGAAAGAAAGAAAGAAAGTTCTCAAATGAAGGCGCAAAAAAATATATATATATTAATAGGGTGTTTGGCATAGGGTAGTCCGGACCATTAGTTTAGTTATGAACAGTGAAAAGCTCTTACATGCTACAGTTCAAAAAAGTTGCTACAGTGTAAAACTCTCACATACTACAATAAAAATAGTTCTAGCCAATGGTTTCTACCACCATACCAAACACCCTATAAATTAAAAACCTAACAAATATTTTTTAGAAATAAATTAATAAATATTAGGAGAAGAAAAATTACTAAAAAATTAAAAATAAAATCACGAATATTTAGTAAAATAATGTGTTGGTAGATAAATATTTAATTTATTAAGTAAATAAGTTGGTACATAGTAGATTTAGATTGGTAAAAAAAAGCATTTACTACGTCAATAAAATTATAAATGATAAATTTTTTATGTAAACAAATTGCTCAATATAATGCATTCATTAAGTAAATAATGCATCATTTAAAGAAGTAAACAAATCTGTTAGAAGTGCATTTATTAAGTAAATGATAGCTTAATAATAATGCATTTGTCCATTCTCAACCAAAAAAATATTTATCAAGTACAAAATTTGATTAAAAAATCAGACAAATAATGTATTTAATAAATAAAGTATAATATCATTTGAAAATCAACCCCAAATTCAAACTTAAATTATAAAGTATGACTCAAAAAATCCCCCAATATTCTTCCTCTTCTGCCGCCCAAACTCCCACCCTTAGCAGAAGAAATGCGGCAACTAGAGACGCTAGGCTTGAACTGTAGCAAACCACTAGAAAAACCCATGCACCACCGTGAAACACCAGAAAATCGCAAAGCTATCACGAGCTTTGTTGCGAGAAGAGCAATTTTCACTATAAAAAAACTACATTTAACGACACATTATTTACGACATGTAGCTTTTGAATGTCGTTGAAAAGTACATACAACGACATCTTCAACAAAGATGTCATTAACGACATTTGAAACAATAATTAACGACATCTATATAGATACTGTATTAAAGGTCTCCTTTTGACGACAATAGTTTAGTGTCGTTAAATTATTTAACGACAAGTAGGATATGTCGTCAAAGCCTTAGAGATTCCACGACATCCCTTATAGACGACATCTTGATCAATGTCGTCTATAAGGGGTGTCGTGGAATCTCCAAGGCTTTGACGATATCTCCTACTTATCGTTAAAAAATTTAACGACACTAAACTATTGTCGTTAAAAAGAGACTTTTAATACGGCATCTGTATAGATGTCGTTAATTATTGTTTTAAATGTTATTAACGACATTTTTGTTGGAGATGTCGTTGTATGTACTTTTTAACGAAATTTAAAAACTATATATCGTAAATAATATGTCGTTAAATGTAGTTTTTCTTGTAGTGTTTGTCACCATCACAACAGCCAATGTTGCCCAATAATTTATATTTTTCTAGTTTATGGCTGCCTTCCAACAAAAATAACCTCATTTTACACCTTTCAAAAGATGACCTTTTGTTATAATAAACATAAAAAGTAAATTTATTTACTATAATGCTGAAAAAATAATAGTAATAAAAGAAAGCAAAAATAAAAAAATAAAACTCTCAATCTGCCAGCCATCGTCCCACCATGTTAGGCAGTTTTGGGTTGGAATTTTAAGATTTTCGTTGTTTTCAATCTGTCTGTCACCCGCCAAACCCCACACCTAGCACGCGCCAACTTGACTCCCATTCAGGAAAAAAATAAATAAATCCTTTTATAATAGGACCTCGTACTAATAATATATATATATATATATTTACTGTCGTACATAATCAAATCACATTAAAAAAATTACCTACTCATAATTAATTTTCAACTTATACTTTAGAGATCTCAATAAAAAAGGAAAAAAAAAACTGCCTAATATTGCTTTTTGTAATTTCCTTTTGCCACAACTGACAAACTGAGTAAATATATCGACCAAGATTCGGACGGTTTTAGTTTAAAAGCAATGCGTGTGGAAAAGTGGGTTTAGAGGTTTAGTCGTGGTCAGCGCATGGGCTCGAATGCCCAGCCACGAATCAGTAATCATTGCGTTTTTCTCTTAATCCTGAATCGGGCTTTGATCCTGCAACAGCTAGCTACCATGGAAGAGGCTTTTTGTTTTCTTCTCCTATTTTCTAAGCAAAAAATTGACTGTTCCAATAGTGACACTTTTGTTTTGTGTATAAATAAAATACTCCCAACCACGAATTTCCCTTTGTGACTTGTCTAATGGTAAGGGAACTTTTTCCGTTGGTGATACATGTTTTAAAATCATTACACCTGATTAAAATTATTTTTTTTTAACTTAACGATTGAAGAATAAACATCCATTTGTGGACAATGGAGAAATTGAATTTACAAATATCTCAACTTTTCACTTCTATATTCAGTTCGCTAGTTTTGCTTTCTAATCCATATATAGCGGTGCTCATGGTACAAAGAAAATGTTGAATGCAAAGAATATAGATAATTTGAAATACCATACTGACAACCAGCTTGCTAATTACAATATATGAGCATTCTTATACATACCGAAGGGGCAGCTACCGCCCCGCCCCTCAGAGGAGTGAGCCAACTCTTGTGAGGAACACGGTTATTGTCTCTGCAGGATAAAAAACATTTTTCTTAGAATATTTCTATTGCATAATTATATTTGAGGCAATTCTATTTAACTACGTATAATTAAAACCGTAATACTAATAAAATAGCAAGACTCGGTCTAAAATGTATATTACATACTAGATTAGAGCATAAAGTTTATAGTTTGTGAATAGACCTTTAAGTTTTATGAGTAGAGCCTTAGTTTCGTAAATGGTAAAGTTTTAACCTTAAAAAGAGATAGACAAAGACATTGCTTATATTTGTGCCAGCTGTAAATCACCATCCACATCAGTAGCATATTACAAAGCAAACAATCCCCACGTGAAAACATACGCCAATGACGTCAGAAATTTGAAGGAAGAGAACGTAAAAATAAAAATGAAAAAAAAAATAAAAAATTCAGTTAGCCCAACAATCTAATGAATATTTTTAGTAAATATTTAACACCAACATTAATGGTTGAACAATGCTACGAATACTGATAGTGTTGAGCTGAGCACCTATGTCCTTAAAACAAATATAATCCATCTTTTATTAGTTACAATACTTAACATTTGTAGAGTCCTTAAAAGAAATGTGAAAATGATTCTATAACTACCCCTTTTTTTTTTGTGTTGAATTTTCAACTAACAAAAACTTGACTCTGGCAAAAAAATATTCTGAGTTGTCATCTAAGCTTTTGCCCGACATACGACAGTATCAGGTAGTACAAGTGGTCCTCCACCTAAAAATTATGTAGCATAACATCGCAATATAACAAGGAAATATAAGTAGTAACCTACTTAACTTAATGTTACAGAAAAAGAAATTCAACTTTTAAAAAACTACTTGCATTTAAAGCTTGTAATTCCATAGGAGCACCAATCATGTACATCTTCCCTAAAGCATCTCTGCTATCAATTTGTTTAGCTCCAAAAGAGCTCTCCAATTGAGCAAAACTAAGAATTACTGATTGAAGCTTATGACCATATGAATACTAATCATATTTTTCCAAAGGATTTTTAGCATATTTCCCCTTTAAATTTTTCGTTTTTTTTTTTATAACATGATCCTTCTCTAAACTTAGTTGAATTGACAATTAAGTCTTTAATCATAAATACCTGTCAAGATTAGCATAAAAAAGATCACATGAGACGCACCTGATCCATTTATAAAACCTATACATTTCATTTGTTTGAACTGATCTTTCTTACTGGTGCTAAGGTTTCCACATAATAAAGCCCACACCCTTGAGTGAGTGTGCCTTTGAGCCACCCTTCTGGCTTTGTTCCTTTCAATGAATTCATCTACTTTGGTTTTGACTTTGAATCCCATAAATCTAACAAGAGAATTGTTCAATTTCACTACTAAAAAAAAAGAATAAAAAATTATCGTTAATGATTTTTTTATAACAATTTTGTTAGCTCATGCATATATTTCAATCGTTGTGGTTTTCAAAATTTCGTCAATAATCTTTTAAATGCGTCTTGCATGATCATTATTATGAATACAGTAAAATTAAAACAAATACTATAATCGACCTTGGAACCTAATAATTTCAATGTATGACCTTCACATGGTACATTAAAATTTGAAAATATTATTCTTCCCGCTTCAATCCATGCCAAAAGTTGGGTCAACGTCGGTATGCAAAACGACGACAATAGCTCAACTTAGCCCAATAAAAGACTAAAGTCATTGAGGGCAGTCAAACCTACGTCCCTCACACTGAAAAGTTCTTAATCCGAAGTCCCCAAATATTCAACTTAGCTTGAGCGAAACCATTGAAGACTGCAAATATAAAATCAAAAGGAAAAGTTACTGAAGAAAAAGTTGAAAGGATATAAAGACAAAGACAAAAGGATTTAAGAAAAACGTTATATTAAAACACTGATCAGGATTGCCTTTGGAGCTCGTAATCCAACAAGAAGAATTGATGTTGATGA
>CAMOHE010048595.1:5554-22233 GCA_946598075.1 Artocarpus hirsutus | reverse complement strand
CATAAACCATGCCTTATATTCAATCAAGGTATCTAGTGACAAAAGGACTTTAATACTTATTGTGGATTAGGTTGTGTCGGATTATTGACATTCGCATAACTTGGGTAATCATAATGTCTTGCTAGAGGCCGCTTATGATTTATGGGTCAGAAACAGAATTTCAAGCCCACTACCAATGTTATGTGAACCTACAGGGTCGCACACTTAGAACAAACCAAAAACAAAATTTGAGTTTATTGTGTCTAGGTTCAATGAACCTGCTAATGTCTAGATTCGATGTACTAGATATGTCTAGGTTCATTAAATATGATATTGTCTAGATTCTATGAATCATATTTGAATTACAGTTTACCCTAGTTAAAATCTGACTCTTTCTCGAAGTCAATATATATATATATATATATCTGTTTTAGGGTTTTTGGCCGAATTAAGATGAGAAAAGGCGTTCTCTTATTCAAAAAGGCAAAAACATTAAAACCCTAAAAATTAGAGAGAGTCATTTAACGCAAGGAGAGGGTGCAAGCATACCAATTAGGTTTTTTGAAAGAGTTTGTTCATGTGGATACTTATAGAGGGCGTTGCTCTAAGTAACAACGTCTGAATCCGATTCCAAATACGAAAAGCTCGAGTTAGGGTGTCACCGGAGTGAACCCACTTTCTTCCTTCCTTCCAGAAATCTTGCCCCTTTTGTCATCCTGGCAAGATTCTATGACTTTCTTATCAATCTAATCGAATTGCATGGATCTTGCGAGGGTTTTGTGGGAATTAATTTTGATTTTTTGCTACTTATTTGAATCACAAAATCCAACAAAACCCAAACCCAACACTATCGATGGCCAATGTTCGAAATGCCAGTGTCTAAAGTTCGACTTACCAAGCTAGAAAAGTAGATTTGAATGATTGCTTTAAGTTTTATTTAAATTATGGTTTCATTATTTTGGTATTAGTAGATTATTTAAAATATATATATTTAGTTTTCAAGTATAAAAAAAATGAATGCATGGATCATGGGATAAGTTTATTAAACTATACATTATTTTAAATAGTTTACCTTAAAATAATGATAACAAGGGTTAAAGTAACGATATCTATGACGTTTGTAAGGGGGCGTTACCTAGTCCCATGGCCTTGAGATTCTAGCATTGTGGCACTTAACTTGGAGGTAACTTTGTAATCGCAATGCTCCATTTCCTACTTGATGTATTAGGCATTGATCAGCTTGCAATGCTATAAGTCTAGCTTTCTAGGGCTACAACTTTGGCTCCTTAAGTCCATATCAAATTTCCTTGATATTCTTTTCTTTGCACATCTGCAAAAATAAATTAGCCTAATTTACTAGCTAAAAATACTTGACAGATTAAACCTAAAACCTAAAAAAATGAACTAAAAATCCAATAACCAAAAATATAATAAAATGAAATCTAAATAAACTAAAATAAAACTCAAAGGCAGGAATTTTTTTGAAGTAATAATATAGCTCTATTTCATAAAGTGATCACACCTCCAAACTTACAATTTTGCTACCCTTGAGCTAAAAAAAAAAAAAAAAAAAAAAAAAAAAAAAAACAATTAAAACAAACAAGAGATGAGATGCACAAAAATTAGTGATTTATGTAGATTTCCTCAAAGGTTTTCTCAAGATCATGACTTAAAGTAAAATATAGATATTACTTAGGTTTATGGTTCACTCTAAGAGTACGCCATATTTTCATGTGGATCTTCAGTGTATGTGTGTGTTCCTTTCACAAATCATTGTATGCCATTCGAATGAGTTTATGCCAATATTAAATTGATATTTTCGTTAAATCTTATAGGTTTGTTTTTCATCACTCTCTTCACTAATGTAAACCCACTTCATGAATGATCAATTGGGCTTTATTAGCTTGTACTGTAAAGTTAGAGTAAAAGTAGGATAAATGATATATTTTGGCTAAATTCACACATATAGGACTCACATAATTAAAGAGCTACTTCGTACATTTCAAATACTTACCCCATCTTTAAGTTCAATACCTTCTTTTCTACTACTAATTTTAAACGCTTGTTTTTTTTTTTTTTTAAACAATAATACACCTCCAAACTTGTTTGATTTGCTATGACCCAAGATGGAGCACTATACATATTTATTTTATTTTTCTTCTTTTTTTGAATAAAAATAAAATTACATTGTGTTAAATTGATGCGACTATCTTTCTACTAAACTTCATCCTTTCTCCCATATGTAGCATAGGTCCTAATTATATATCTTGGTAACAACTTTTGCTAATGCTTATGTAGTGAATGGATATATTATTAAGGGTTAGGATAAAATGTGGCTTCCAAAGAAAAGATGTTAATCAATTCCAGTTCAATAGGGTAGACTAAGGACAAATATAAATAGGTAGGCTTGAAAGGTTTAATCGATCCAAGAATAGCCTTAATTATTTCCTCAACTTAGTGTTGTCTAATATTTCACCTCAAGAGAGAATCAAACAAATTGTAGGATTTACAACATAAACCAGGTCTATATCAACATAAATCGTCTCTAAACAGGCATAGCAATTCCAAGCTTATGATCAAGTACTCAAGAATGGAAAAGTCAGCTTAAAAATAAGATAACACAAGAAATTGGCATCAACCCAAGCAATATCTTAATTTTATTACCAGACAAGAAAATAATATAACCATAATCTCACCATAGAAGCGAGAAGAAATCACCTGAATAAGTACATCACTCTCTCAAGTATTTTTTTTTAACAAAAATAGTCTTAACAAAGCAAAAATTAAAAGACATAAACTATAAAAAATTAAATAGGAAAACGCATAATCAAAAGAAAAAAAACATAACCAAACAAAAAAAGAATAGAGAAGATAAAACATCCCCCCAACATTGTCCTCAATGTGAAAAAAAAGAAGAAGAAAAGAAAAACTCCCTAAATGAAGTACAGGTCCTGGAATGCTCCTGCTTTCTATTCTTCTTCTTCCTCATCATCTTAGGCAAAGTTTGGAGGCTACGGTAGGGGCAATAATTAATCAGCATTCGTCCCCATATGTCCTGTAGTCATTCAAAACATCTGATCAAAATATTGGTTGCACGCCACCTAATAAGTGACTTGTTGATCATGTTGGAGCTCTAGGTTTTCCACCCTTTCAGTTAAGCTCATACCAGGATGGTCTAGGTGGTGAAACAACATATGAATTGGCGCTTGGAACAATAGAAGAATCAACATTGGGAGCAGCTGGCTAGTCATCTAACCCCTGGATAAATATGTTGATGATAGTACCATCAATAACCCCTTCAGGATGGATCAACTCTTTCCTGGAAGTCCACTTGACACCAGCCTTAGCCAACAAAGCTGTAATCAATGAAGGAAACAAATTTCTTCTTTTGTAGAACACACAGAATGCATAATGGCCAAAATAGATAAAACTCCCTACATTGATAGACTTGCCAGTGTCAATGCAATACAACAAAAGTCTTGGCTGCCACAAAGTGCATCCAAACCTTGATCTCACAATCCATAGTGTTAGCTTTAAAGGAGATTTTCTCATCCTTAGAAATCTTCTGCTGGAGCCCATTCTTGCAAAGATTTAGTGACTGCATCCCAATCAATAGTACTATTGAGAAACTACTCATACTCATTGTTATCAATATTTGGCAACTTGAAATACCCAGTGATGGTCTTCCTGTCAATTAATAGTACATCACAACCTCAAACATGGCCTTTACCACCTCTATGCTCATAAGCATAGGCATAGAATTCTCTAACCAATGGAATCACCCCGGCCCTTGTTGGGCACAAAATTTCTTCGTCCACATCAAAAAACATATTTGGTGTAAGAGGAAAATCCCACTCAGGAATTGGGACTTTTTTAGTCAAAGATTGGGTGTCTTTCTCATCTGCCACCGCTGAAACAAGCTTTCACTTATCAAAAACTACAACTGCCACTCTCCGTAGTTCTTTTAGTACTCTTGACAACAAAACTGGACATCAATTAACACAAAAATTACCCCTCTGGCAATGATACTGCGAGCACACCAACAATTCAACAACTTGCACAAACCCACTGCCATAGAAAAATTTACAATCACACCAACCGGTCTCGATCACATTTCCAACGCAACACAAACATGATATGGAGAGCAAAAATAATCACAATTCAACACAAATACCAATCCTAACCTCTTATTCCAAGCAACCTCTAACAGTTTCTTTAGGACGTTAGTGATTAGAAGGAGGGAAGTTCTTTTTTTGGGGAAAATATTATGGAAGGAAATTGTGAAAAAATTATCCAAAGTTTAGTCTCATATACGGAAGTCTGTAATTTTCATGCAATTGATTCGGTTTAGTCTTGATGACTTCCATGATTGAAGGGCAAACACTACAACAAATTTGCGATTATATGACCTTTTCTCAAAAACCATCATGATAAAGGAAAAAAATACGGAGAGTTACACCTATTAAGACAAAAACCGTCATGACATAAACAACATCTACCATGACAGTTTTTTAAAAAACAGTCATGGTAAGCTTAATACACCACGACGGTTTTTTTAAAAACCGTCGTGGTAGAAATGGTATGTCACGCCTCGGAGTACGGGAGGTGACGTGGTGGTTTAATTAAGTTAATTAAATAAAGATTTAGTTAAAAACAGGGTTTTAGAATTAAATTTATAATTAAAAATGAGGTAATTTTAAAAATCATTCAAATAGAATAATTTAAGGAATTAAAATAAACCATTATAATAATTAAGAAAATAAAAGAGCATTAAATATTTAAATGTGAGGTGGAACGAGTATGGGTCCCATTGGCCCACATATTGCGCACACACATATAGTACTGACAATATTACAATACAATCACAGTTCGTAAAAGAAAGGTTAAGAGTTTACATGCCTTACTTACTACAGTACAACCTACCCAGATCTTCTACTGATCGTAAGTCCGGTCAGTAGACTCTTCTTCGATCCTAAGCTGATGTCCACCTAGGGTTAAGATTTTAAAACAATAAAAATGTGAGCGAAAGGCTCAGTAGGACTATGTTTAAAATAAATAGATAAATATTCTATAAAACTTTCTTAACAAATAAATAAATCAAATAAATATTTTCATTAAATAAAGATTCCATTGAAATCAGTTTATCAAGAATACCTTTTAAACTCTCTCGGGCAAACCAAATACTCACCACCGAAGTGGCCCAGTTGGGTTTCGGGACCTGCCCCCAAGGTCGTTCACTACACGACCCGATCTCTGTTATAGCATCACGCCCTCAAATATATATATATATGTATATCTTTTTTATTAATAAAATCTCTTTTTTACCAGATATAATCATTTATATTCATTATGAGGTTTATTATGAAATCCACCTCAATCGACTGTTTCAGAAAACAGTTAATAAAAATCCTTTGTCAACAAATCATTTGAAAACATTTTCGTAAAAATCCCTTTGAGGCCAAGATATTTAAAACTGGCTATCAAAGAAGGGGTAGAAGTCCTACCTCGATATCCATGTTAGTGTCCCACACCGTAATCTCGGTCCACTATACGTTAGCTCCGTGGATCCACGCACAAATCCTAAATGCATAGTAACTTAGTTTATTAGTATCTAATCCGAGGTATCCTATGGTACTAAATCATCTCATGGTGTCCTAGTGTGCCATTTAGGTTTATAAAATCATTTTATAAAGTTGGAATTTCAACTAGGGTTCAAAACAGTGAAAACGGGTGAAAATCACAAAATTACACCATGCTCGGTCGGCCTGCCGGTCGTCCTAGTTCGGCCTGTCGAATTGCACAATTCGGCCTATCAGAAAAGCAGGTTCGGTCGGCCGAACATCTCTAGGTTTGGCCTACCGGTCAGATGAATCCGGCCTGCTGAACACAAAGTTCGGCCTGCCAATCTGGAAAAATTCCAGAATTTTCCACGCACGGGTTCTCGACATCCCGAATCCAAATTCTCAATTTCAACATGTTTTCTCAATTCCCAGACATGGATAATCATCATAAACAATAGAAAATCATAATAGGAAACTTTTTAATGAATTAAAACAAGTTTTCAAACAAGATTTTTACAAAAATCCAAAAATAGAGAAAATAGAGGAAAAATGAAAAATCTTGATTCCAATCCGTTTTTGATGAAATAAAGTTTCAATCCTAGTTAATCTATGTTACTCTAAGCTAGATTAAAGCTTTTCTAAGCTCAAAATTGCTTAGATCTCAAAATGCAAGAAAATTTAAAAAATTGAAAAACTTTTGAATTTTAAAAACTAACCTCGAATCGAAGCTTGAAAACGATGTTTTTGTTGTTGAATCTCGTTCTCGAGCCTTCAATCTTCTAACCAAAAGCTTAAATCCAAATTTTTTTCAAAATTTAGAGAGAGAAAACGAGAGGGAAAGAGAGAACCAAGAGAGAGAGACGAGAGAGGTGAGCGAGAGAGAGGAGAGAGAAAATGAGAGAGAGGGAAAATAAATAGAGGGAAAGAAAAAGTAGTTGCACAGGACTATGTGCAACAGTACACTATTTTCAAATCAAATTGTTTCATTGAAAATTAAATTAACAATTAAAAACAATTTAGAACAATTAAAAATCATTAAAAGAGTAAAATAATGCATGGTTACTAAATTTTCACAAAACATTCAAATTAAATTTAAAATATTCATTATGGCACACTAATCTACCATTTAGCATTCTAATACTATTTAATTAACTTCGGGGTGTTACAACTCTCCACCCCTAAAAGAAAATTTCGTCCTCGAAATTTACAAATCGATTCAAAAATAAAATAAATGCGGATACAACTCCAGCATACCCGATTCTAATTCCCAAGTGGCTTCATCAACCCTGTGATGCAGCCACACGACCTTAACTAACGAGATTTCACGACGGTGCAAACTAATTACTTTACGGTCGATGATCTGAATCGGCACTTCTTCATATACCGTGTCTTCTTGAATCTACACATCCTGAAACAAAACGATCTTATCCTGCTCAGGTGGACACTTTCGAAGCATCGATACGTGAAATAAATCATGAACATGCGAAAGTTCTGGGGGAAGATTGAGTCGATACGCAACCACACCAACACGTTGAGTAATAACGAACGGTCCAATATATCTTGGCACGAGTTTTCCATTTACTCTGAATCGCAAAATACCTTTACGAGGAGATACCTTCAAGAGTGTGAAATCTCCAACTTCAAACTCCAAAGGTCGTCGTCTTCTATCCACATAGCTCTTCTGTCGACTCTGAGCTGCTCTCAATCGGTCTCGAATCATTACGATCTTCTCATTGCTATCACGAATCTCATCTGGCCCAAGAATAACCCTATCTTCTGGCTTGGCCAAACACACTAGTGATCGACACGGTTGCCCATACAATGCCTCGAACGGTGCCATACCAATACTCGATTGATAGCTATTGTTGTATGCGAACTCCACCAGATGCAAGTATTTCTTCCAGTTTCCACCGAAATCTAACACACAAGCTCGTAGCATGTCTTCGAGAATCTGAATAACCCGCTCCGATTGTCCATCGGTCTGAGGATGAAATGCCGTGCTGAAATTCAAATCTGTACCTATGGCCTCCTGAAAGCTCCTCCAATATTTAGCGTTAAACCTGGTATCCCTATCTAATGTGATGGACAAAGGAACTCCATGCAATCGTACTATGTTCTGCAGATACAATTTCCCGAGAATCCTCCTCGAACACGTCGATTTGAACGAAATGAAATGAGCTGACTTCGTTAACCTGTCAACCATGACCCAAATCACATCATGCCGCTGCTCTGTCCTCGGCAATCCGGTAAGAAAATCCATCGTTATGTGCTCCTATTTCCACCCTGGAATAGGAAGTGGCTGAAACTGACCTGCTGGCTTCTGATGCTCGGCTTTCACCTGAAGACAAATCGTGCATTTGGCCACGTATTCTTGAACGTCCTCCTTCATGCCTCTCCACTAATATTGCCTCTTTAAATCATGATACATCTTCGTACTCCCTGGATGAATAGCGAACTGAGACCTATGAGCTTCATCCATCACGGCTTTCTTCATTTCTGTGATAGCTGGAACTGCCAAACACTTCCTGAAGTACAATGATCCATCTGCATGTATCCTCCATTCTTTGAACTGCTCCCCGTTTCGAATCTGCGTCCAGATTCCCTGAAGATGTTGATCTTGCCATTGGTTCTGCTTCACCATCTGAACAAGAGCTGGGGTCGTCTCCATATGATACATCGTAATATGATCATAGTCCTCACAATACTGTAGACCGAAGTCGCTTATCATCGCATCTCTTTTCCAATCTTTGAGAGCCAAACGTGCCAATATCCCTAAAGACTTCCGACTGAGCGCATCCGCAACGACGTTCGCTTTCCCAGGATGATACTGCAATGCAAAATCGTAGTCTTCCATATATTCCATCCATCTTCGCTGCCTCAAATTCAAATCCCTTTGAGTGAACAGATACTTCAAACTCTTGTGGTCGGAGAAAACCTGAAATGTTGCCCCGAACAGATAACATCTCCAAATCTTCAATGCATGAATCACTGCTGTGAGCTCCAAATCGTGAGTGGGATAATTCTGCTCGTGAGGTCGTAACTGTCTCGATCCATACGCTACCATGCGTCCCTGTTGCATCAACACACATCCAAGTCCATGTCTTGAAGCATCCGTATAAACCTCGTACGGCTCGTCACTGCTAGCAATAATCAACACTGGTGCTGAAGTCAATCGATTCTTCAACTCTTGAAAAGCAAACTCGCATTCGTCGTTCCACTCAAACCTGACATTCTTCCTAATCAATCTTATCAATGGCACTGCTATTTTCGAGAAGTCTTTCATAAATTTTCTACAGTATCCTGCAAGTCCCAAAAAGCTGTGGATTTCTGCCACATTCCTCGGTCGTTCCCAATCCACTATAGCTTTTATCTTTGACGGATCCACTGAAATACCTTGCTCAGAAATGACATGACCCAGAAATTTGATCTCTGTCAACCAAAACTCGCTCTTTTCTTTCTTGGCATACAACTGATGTTCTCACAGAGTTTGAAGCACGATCCTGAGATGCCGCTCACTCTCCTCCCAAGTCTTAGAATAAATCAAGATTTCATCAATGAAGACGATCACAAACTGATCCAAATAAGGCCTGAATATCCTGTTCATCAAGTCCATGAAAGCTGCCGGAGCATTCGTCAATCCAAACGACATCACAAGAAACTCAAAATGTCCATACCAGGTCCTGAATGCTGTCTTGGGAATGTCCTCTTCCTTAATCCTAAGCTGATGATATCTTGACCTCAAATCTATCTTTGAGAAGTACCGCGAACCTCCCAACTAATCAAACAACTCATCGATCCTAGGTAATGGATACTTATTCTTCACTGTGACTCGATTCAGCTGTCGATAATCTATACACAGCCTAAGAGTTCCATCATGCTTCTTAGTGAACAAGACCGGTGCTCCCCACGGTGATGTACTGTTTCAAATGTGTCCCTTATCAGCAAGCTCCTGAAGTTGCTTCCTGAGTTCTTTCATCTCTGCCGGCGCCATCCGGTAAGGTGCTATAGAAATGGGTGTTGTTCTCGAAAATAATTCGATACCAAATTTGATTTCCTGATGCGGTGGTAACCCTGGTAGCTTGTCGGGAAAGACATCCTTAAATTCATCTACCACTAGAATTACTGCACGTCTTCTCGAAACACTGGGCTTTCCTTCCAAATCTGTGAAGATAGCATAACAAACTACGTTCATGCCCTAACACGACGCTTACTCATTAACCGATCACCACCACCCTGGTAGGTGATTACCGTCCCCCTATTAGACACTTGGGTTACTTTTCTAAGTTGGCAGTCCACTACTACATTGTATTTGGACAACCAGTCCATTCCTAGGATTACATCATAGGTTCTCATGGGGATTACAATCAAATCACTTTTCAAATTCTCATCCCCGATCTTTATTTTACAAGCTTTACAAACACTATTCATACACACCCGCCCCAAGGGTGAAGCTATAACTAAGGGTTCATCAAATTCTTCTATTTCTAATCCCAAGGCATGTACAAAAGAGCTCAAAATGAGAGAATGAGTGGCACCAGTATCAAATAACACGTGTGCTAAGGACTGAGAAACCATAATCGTACCATCAACAACTGCGTTATTAGTCTGGGCATCTAAACTCCCTGATGTCATCGTATGAATCTGCACTAGAGCTTTTCCTTTACCTCTGCCCACATTACTAGTTCCTAGATTAACTGGCCAATACTGCTGCGATGATGGCGACTGCACACTAGCTATACTCGACGCTTGATAATGAGGAATGTTACACTGAAAACTCTGCTGCTAATGTCCTTACGTTGGATGTGACAGTTGCTGAGGAGAAAACTGATGGAATGGAAGCTGAGGATACTACTGTGGTTGAGGTAGAGTCTGAAGTTGAGGCTGACGACTAGCTCCTTCTTCGGTCTGAAGTCGTAAGCGAGTACTCCTGATCGGGCAATTCCTCTTGATGTGTCCTGGCTGCTGGTAATAATGATAGTGAAAGCTGTAGGGGTTGCTGCGCCCGCTGCTGGATGAACTGCTACTGCCGCTGTTCACGCCACCCTGTTTGCTCTTTCTTGGAGTCGGTCGACTGCTGACGCTCCTCCTGTCGCTCCTCTATGGTCCTCCTGATGCCTTAGCTCGATTCTCGCAATATTGTGCATAATCATTCTCCACTGATATCGTTGATGACACAAGCTCTCTAAAGTTTTGGAGTCGTAGGGCAACTATCTGTCGTCGAATAGGAGCCTTGAGTCCTTCCTGAAATTTGATACACCTTTCACGCTCCAATGCCACTACTAAATGAGCAAGCCTTGCCAATTCATTGAACTTCGCCTCACATTCCTGAGCTGACATGTCACCTTGCTGCAACCTATAGAATTCTAACGCCTTTTGGTCCCTGTATCCCTGTGGAAAATACCTGTCATAAAACAGCTCCTCGAACCTGTCCCAATCAATATCACCATTGTTTTCCAGACGCTTTGCTTACTTCCATCAGGTATTAGCACCACCTTCAAACTTATATGCTGCGAATTCCACGCGATACTCCGCTGGCACACCAAGCGTATCCAAGTGCTTCACGATTGAGTCTAACTAATATTCTGCCACCTGCGAGTCTCCAATTCCATCAAAGGTCGGTACTGACGCATGTCAAAATTCCTTAAAGTACATATGCCGATGACTAGCCTCGGAATCATCAGGTCTTGCCCTTGCTGCAATCTACCAAAATGCAGCAAACATAGCCCTCATCATGCCCTCATCGTTTCCAAACTCAGCATCCGTGGTCGAGCAATGTCTAGGTGCCATTCTCTCACTTTTGAAAATAAAAATTGGACAGTCAGTGGTATTCCATTATCGTACCTATGTGTGCACAATTCCCAAGGTTCATAACCTTGAGCTCTGATACCATTCTGTCACGCCCTGGAGTACGGGAGGTGACGTGGTGGTTTAATTAAGTTAATTAAATAAAGATTTAGTTAAAAACAGGGTTTTAGAATTAAATTTATAATTAAAAATGAGGTAATTTTAAAAATCATTCAAATAGAATAATTTAAGGAATTAAAATAAACCATTATAATAATTAAGAAAATAAAAGAGTATTAAATATTTAAATGTGAGGTGGAACGAGTATGGGTCCCACTGGCCCACATATTGCGCACACACATATAGTACTGACAATGTTACAATACAACCACAGTCCGTAAAAGAAAGGTGAAGAGTTTACATGCCTTACTTACTACAGTACAACCTACCCAGATCTTTTACTGATCGTAAGTCCGGTCAGTAGACTCTTCTTCGATCCTAAGCTGATGTCCACCTAGGGTTAAGATTTTAAAACAATAAAAATGTGAGCGAAAGGCTCAGTAGGACTATGTTTAAAATAAACAGATAAATATTCTAATAAAACTTTCTTAACAAATAAATAAATCAAATAAATATTTTCATTAAATAAAGATTCCATTGAAATCAGTTTATCAAGAATACCTTTTAAACTCTCTCGGGCAAACCAAATACTCACCACCGAAGTGGCCCAGTTGGGTTTTAGGACCTGGCCCCAAGGTCGTTCACTACACGACCCGATCTCTGTTATGGCATCACGCCCTCAAATATATATATATATATATCTTTTTATTAATAAAATCTCTTCTTTACCAGATATAATCATTTATATTTATTATGAGGTTTATTATGAAATCCACCTCAATCTACTGTTTCAGAAAACAGTTAATAAAAATCCTTTGTCAACAAATCATTTGAAAACATTTTCGTAAAAATCCCTTTGAGGCCAAAATATTTAAAACTGGCTATCAAAGAACGGGTAGAAGTCCTACCTTGATATTCGTGTCGGTGTTTCACACCGTAATCTCGGTCCACTATACGTTAGCTCTGTGGATCCATGCACAAATCCTAAATGCATAGTAACTTAGTTCATTAGTATCTAACCCGAGGTATCCTATGGTACTAAATCATCTCATGGTGTCCTAGTGTGCCATTTAGGTTTATAAAATCATTTTATAAAGTTGAAATTTCAACCGGGGTTCAAAACAGTGAAAACATGTGAAAATCACAAAATTACACCATGCCCGGTCGGCCTGCCGGTCGTCCTGGTTCGGCCTGCCGAATTGCACAGTTCGGCTTGCCGAAAAAGCAGGTTTGATCGGCCAAACATCTTCAGGTTCGGCCTGTCGGTCGGATAAATCCGACCTGTCGATGCTTTGAATCTGGCCTGCCGAACACAAAGTTCGGCCTGCCGATCTGGGAAAATTTTAGAATTTTCCACGCATGGGTTCTCGGCATCCCGAATCTAAATTCTCAATTTCAACATGTTTTCTCAATTTTCAGGCATGGATAATCATCATAAACAATAGAAAATCATAATAGGACACTTTTTAATGAATTAAAACAAGTTTTTAAACAAGATTTTCACAAAAATCCAAAAATAGAGAAAATAGAGGAAAAATGAAAAACTTGATTCCAATCTGTTTTTGATGAAATAAAGTTTCAATCCTAGTTAATCTAAGTTACTCTAAGCTAGATTAAAGCTTTTCTAAGCTCAAAATTGCTTAGATCTCAAAATGCAAGAAAATTTGAAAAATTGAAAAACTTTTGAATTTTAAAAACTAACCTCAAATCGAAGCTTGAAAACGATGTTTTTGTTGTTGAATCTTGTTCCCGAGCCTTCAATCTTCTAACCCAAAGCTTAAATCCACATTTGTTTCAAAATTTTGAGAGAGAAAATGAGAGGGAAAGAGAGAACCGAGAGAGAGAGACGAGAGAGGTGAGCGAGAGAGAGGAGAGAGAAAATGAGAGAGAGGGAAAATAAATAGAGGGAAAGAAAAAGTAGTTGCACAAGACTGTGTGCAATAGTACACTATTTTCAAATCAAATTTTTTCATTGAAAATTAAATTAACAATTAAAAACAATTTAGAACAATTAAAAATCATTAAAAGAGTAAAATAATGCATGGTTACTAAATTTTCACAAAAACATTCAAATTAAATTTAAAATATTCATTATGGCACACTAATCCACCATTTAGCATTCTAATACCATTTAATTAACTTCGGGGTGTTACATAGTAGTACCACGATCGTTTTTTTCAAAAGCCATCATGGTAGCTCACTTAAAACCCCATTTTCCACCTCAATAATCAGACACAAATAAGAAACTCACCACTCAAATACAAACACAAACACAAACCCTTTCGAAACTGCTGCCCCTGTCCCTCTTTGCCTTTACACTCCTTAATCTCCTTATTGATTGTAAGGCTTTATTAGAAATTGATAAATTGTTGTTGATGTTGTTGTTTAATCTTGTTTATTATATTGTAGATCATGGGTATGATTTATTTGTTTTATGATGGACATTTGTAATTTGTTTTATGATGGATGAATGTTTTTGTTTTATGATTAGAATATGGTGGGTATGTATAATTTGTGAATTTAATTTTAATTGAACTGCTGTTTATTATTTCTGTTCAGGACTTGCGAAATGGATAGGAAATGGATGTGAGATTTTTGATTGTCTAGAGAATATGTGAATGGTGTGAAAGAGATCTTGAACTTTGCCCAAAGTCATGCCAATGGTGATCAAATTCGGTGTCCTTGTGTTCAATATGGAAACCATAGATTGTATCCAATTCCAATTGTTAGAGGACATTTAATTCAAAATGGAATTATAAGTAGTTATCAAACGTGACATTTTCATGGCTAGTGTAATTTCAATCATACTTTAGTAAGTAAAGAAAAGGAAGCTATTATGGAGGACAATATGGATGATCATGACAATATGATTGACATGGTCAATGATTTGGAAGAACACTTCTTACATCGTTCAAATTTATTTGAGACAATGATGAATGATGCCAAGATGCCCGTATATGAGGGATGCACCAATTTCACCAAATTGTTCGCTTTAGTTGGATTATGGAATTTGAAAGCATCAGATGGGTGGTAAAATTCCAGTTTCACAAAGCTTTTGGAATTTTTAGGAAGGCTTCTACTAGAGAGTAATAAATTACTAACTAGCATGTATGAAGCTAAGAAGACTTTGAGCACTATGGGAATGGAGTATGAAAAAATTCATGCTTGCAATCAGAGTTGGTGCAAACCTTATGCACGATTGAGAAGTATTTTCCACTGGTATTTTTTTGACATTATGATTTATCTAACAGTACACTTAGTATGTAAAGTTAAGTTATATGGATTGGTGTATTTCAGATGGATGTACCCATTTGAAAGATGTATAAAGGTTTCAAAGGGCTATGTGAAGAACTTAATTAGGCTGGAGGGAAGTATCATAGAAAGTTATATAGTTGAGGAATCGGTTGAATTTTGCTCCAAGCACTTGTCTAATGTGGAAGCAATTGAATGCCAAAGACTATAAAACATTGAGGCTAGGGGACTATCTACTAGCAATCCTTCCTCTGTAAATTAAGGGGAGTGAGAGCAAGCTTGTCTTTATGTCTTGCACAATGCAAATGAAGTGGAGCCTTTCATTGAGGTGCACATGAATGAAGTAAAAAAGGCAAACCTAAAAAGAGCAAGAAATAAGAAGTGGTTGTAAGATGAGCACAACCAGACCTTTCGGATGTGGATTAGAGTACACATCTATAGCAAGTGCTCTACATTACAAAATGGAGGCATATCACAAGACTCAAAGAACCTAGCTAGAGGACCGTTGTCAGTAGTTACAAGGAATACATCATATTCCATAAATGGTTACACTTTCTACACTTACAAAAGAGATGAGAAACATCCTATCCAAAATAGCGGTGTGACTCTCCATGCTAAGACTATGCATATTGCATCCGCCAAAGGCAAGAATCCAATATATGGGACCATGAACTACTTTGGTTTCATTAAAAATATTTGGGAACTTGACTATAGGGGATTGCGCATAGCACTTTTTAAGTGTAAGTAGGTTGACAATAACTATGTTAAGACCAATAATGATGGCATCACGGTGGTTAAGTTTAGAAGATTGGGATACAAGAATGATCCCTTCATTATGGCGTCACAAGCAATCCAAGCTTTTTATACTATGGATCCCCAAGACATGGAATTGTCTCTAGTCATCTCGATGAAGTCAAGAGTAGTTATTGACGATAAAGAAGTTACTGAGAATTACATAGACATCCCTTCATTCACAAAGGGATTGCCACCGGTTGAAGAGATAGATGATTTTGAAGATGATGTTTTGCACTCACTTTGTAAAGATGTGGAATGGATATGTATTGAGGAACCAATGAAAAAAAGAGAAAAAATTGTTAATTTGTTTAAATATATTTCTTGGTTTCATTTTTCACTTTTTAAGGGTTTTGGATATCTATTTATGGTTATATTTGCGATGAAAATGAGCAAAAGTAAACATTACAAGCCATTGGATGCTTAATACATGGGTTGACCACCCTAGGCAGAAGAGAAAAAGTTATGTATGTATAAATTTGACCATTTTTTACGACTGTTTTCCTAAGAAACTGTCATAAAAAAAAGGTACCATCGTGAAAAATAAACCTTACATGACGATTTCTCTAGAAACCATCATACATTGTTAGCTTACACAATGGTTTATCTAGAAACCTTCCTGTAAGCTTAAACATTACACGATAGTTTCTAGGAAAAACCATCATGTAATGTCCATCTAGGGCCTTATATTTTTTGAAAATCATGCGCCCTTTCACCAATTTCAAACTGATCCCCTTCGTTTAGCTGCCCCTTTTTATTTAAAAGTTTCTCGCTCTTTCTCTCTCTCTCTTTCTC
This sequence comes from Artocarpus hirsutus, assembly GCA_946598075.1. Classification (NCBI taxonomy): domain Eukaryota; kingdom Viridiplantae; phylum Streptophyta; class Magnoliopsida; order Rosales; family Moraceae; genus Artocarpus; species Artocarpus hirsutus. The sequence continues at coordinate 5,950 of CAMOHE010048595.1, read as the reverse complement.
AAGCTCTCTCTCCTTCTATTGTCATCGCCTCCCGCCATTGCCATCGTGTTGCGTCCCCTGTCGTTGCCTCCAACCGTCGCTGTTGCCGTTGTTGTCATGTTGCCTCCGCCACTAGTAAGTGAAACCTTCCTCTCTCTCCTCTTTCCCTCTCCCACCCTACCCCTTACCCTCTCGCCCTGTCCTGCCCCCACCCGCCCCTCCCCCCTCTCTTACCCCACTCGCCCCTTGAAACCTCCCTCTCTCTCTCCTCTTTCCCTCTCTTACCCTTGCCTCGCACCGGGGGGGGGGGGGGGGGGGGGGGGGGGGGGGGGGGGGGGGGGGGGGGGGGGGGGGGGGGGGGGGGGGGGGGGGGGGGGGGGGGGGGGGGGGGGGGGGGGGGGGGGGGGGGGGGGGGGG
>CAMOHE010048594.1:12383-43542 GCA_946598075.1 Artocarpus hirsutus | reverse complement strand
TTTGCTTGCTTTCCAAGGCATATATATTGGTAGGAGTCTAGGAGTTTAATCGTTTGAGCATCTTTCGAGGGAATAGTTAATTGATTGTGAATTTCTTTAGCAGTTGATTTTGTTTCCTTTTTGGTAGCTAGTACGTCTTCGGCGAAAACAGAAAAAAGGAAATTCTTGCAAAAAGGGAAAGTGATATCTCTCCGAATCGGGATTCAACGGCTACTTAGAGTAGTTAATGATTTTCGAAGTGTACATATGCCGACTAATTACGCTACTGATGATTAAGGGGAAAAATAAAGAGCAATTTTGAATATATATATATATATATATATATATATAGTGTAAACATTTTTTTGGCTAAAAATAATTCTTTATTCAGAAGCAACAGCGAAAGAGGTTACAAACAGCAACGAAGACAGCAAACAAACAGCCAAAAGCAAACCACGAAAGAGGACAGACCAAAGGACTAAATATACAAAACTAACGAGGGGCTCAACAGACCAAACGAGCACCAAACACAACAAACAAAAAAACAACCAATGTATTGTGTAAACATTGGTAACTGGGTTTTTGACAACTTTGACTTTGAGTCAGAAAACTTTGGGATTTAGATACTCTACACTTTTTTTTGCACATAAAGCGTACTTTTATCCTTTTTTGTCTAAAAACAAAAAGAGCTTTTGCAATAAGAAGAGTATTTTGGTTCTATTGATAAGTTTATTTTTTTAGCACTTATATTAATTTTTTAACTATTTGATCTAAGACCATTCACATTAAAGACTTATACCGTATAACTAAGAATTATTTGTAGTCATAGATTAAACCTTTACAAAATTAATTCAATGATTAAAATTACAAAATCAAACAACTAAAATAATAGGATTTGTTAGTTGGGTCAAACTATTGGTCATACTATAAATTTTGCATAAAATAAAATCTAAAAACCCAAATATTAAATCTCTTTTTTACTCTTAAAATTTTTGTTTTAGTTTGTTATTGGATTTTATGTTTTTCGCAACTTAATTACGTTTCATATTGAAAGATGTAGAAATGTCATTTAAATGTCAAAAAAAAAAGAGAAAAACTTAAGGTTTCTTAACAGTTTCTTCTTTTTTTTTTTATCTTAATTGTCTCTTCTTTTTTTTTTTTTTGGGAAATAATTTACCCTTTTTCATGACCACTATAGCAACGAAAATGGAGTAGAGGGAGGAGGTCATGGTTTGCGCCCTTCGAGACCTAGCGACGAGATCTGGATCTGCCTCGACGATTGTGGGGCTACAATGGGGTCGTGACAGACCCTTTCGCACCCATCGCCATCCATGATTCTGTCGCGACAGAGGTCACACAACCATGGAGTTGTGACCTCCAACAAGTCCCTAGGCGATGGTTCGTGATGGTGGCCCCTAGCAAAGTTGAGACCCACAATGGCCGAGACAGAATCACAAGATCCGTGGTAATAGGGATATGGCTGATGATGCTTCGCCATGGCCATTCATGACTTCTTGTCATTGTAATGAGGCCGCCATGGAAGATGAAATACCCTGCCAATGATTAGGGTCTTCATGGACAATGAGGGGTTACTGACAACCTACGGCATGACCTACGTCAAGATTTGACATCATCGACGGCAATCTCAGCCCACTAAGAGGTCACTGACAACAATGGCGCTTTGTTCTTCGTTTTTTTCGTTTAACCTTTTTTTTTTTTAATTTGGTGGGTTTCAACTCATTGAATTAACAGTGAGTTCATTCATTTTTCAATCCAAATCTGATGGACCAAAAAAAAGATCTTATTGATGAAACCTTTTAAAGGGTCTTATCCCCTTTTATTTACCTTTATACATGATCTCTATCCCTAATAAAGTTTTTATGGGTATCAGCATATACCGGCATAGTTATAGTTGGCTTGTATTCTATTTGTAGACTATTAATATCATTGCACCATCTTGTCTTATTCGTCTTATGTACAAATAATTTAATATTTATCAAAAATATAAAATAAAATAAAATAAAATTACTGCAACGTTTTTTCCTTTTTCTAGAAAATGCCCTTTTCTCTATTCCTGTGGGTCTAGTTTGACAAGCCCAAATTAAAACCAAACTGTTGGGCCAGAGATAAGAAGTAGCCATAAGATTAGGGCTGGGGCTTTATATATATATATATATATATATATACCACAAAAATAAAGCTTAGATTGATTTGTTAGTTAGAAAATGATATGCAGCGAATTTTAAAAATTTTAAGTCAAAGTCTTTTCCAAATATCAAATTTGACATGCTAAGTACATAAATTAATAATAAATTTTATATACCTTTATTGTATATCAAAGTTTGCAGAAAAACCAAGAAGAGAAGAACGTTTCAAAAAAGCCTCAACTAATTGGTCTTCTTTGCTATTCTCCATCTATGATTGGAGTGTGAGTGGTCGCATATCGTACAGTCTTCTCCGATGATTCTCCTTCCAACCACTTGAGAATACCTGGAGCTAAGTTTCAACACGTCGTATAGTCTTCCTCCGATGACTGTCCTTCCAACCACTTGAGAATACCTGGAGCTAAGGTTCTTGATGCTGAACAATAGCTCTTAGAGAGTTTAAGAGTTTTTTTTATTAGAGTACTAACTCTCTGCTTCTCAAATGATCTGAGTACTAATAAAAAATAGTTCATCTTTTATAATAGTTGGATCTGGGGTTAGTCCTTATCATATTAGGCTTTAAAATATAAGTTTGGATCAGTTTCTGATTGAAAAATGCAGAACATGTTTTTTCTGTTATGTAGCTATAGTCAACCATGCCTTTGCATCATGGTCGACTATGCAACCGCGATCTAGGAGTTCAAATCGAATTCAAACTCCTCAAGCTAATCTAATTAATCCAGTCTCAACCAATTAAATAAATCCTATCTTATTTGACTTGGGTATCCTTTATAGAGCCTCACTTTTAATTCAAATAACCCAATAGAAAAGTTATCTAATTAAAATAGTCATATATAGATAAACTCATACAAATAAAATATATTCAAATAATTTAACATGTTTATCTTGAATTGATTCAGAAAATTAATTCAGTTAATAAACCAACATGAATTATTAAATCCGATCAACTCTAATTTTAGTAAATCTAATAATTAATATAAGTCACCGATATGTAGAAAAAACACATCGTATCACTACATAAATTATTATGAGCTAGCATAGGGGACCTAATAAACATAAATATATCAAACTTCTATAATTATGAAATAACATATCTTAGATACATATATTTTATAACTATCAACTCTAACACTACTCCACTAAAAGCTTAAAGCTACACTCTCGAACTATATATAATTATAAGGCTCCAATAAACTAATTCCACAGCATATTATAATTTATAACATCTCCGTAAGACACATATAGTTTACCATTCGGTCCTACCTATGTATCTAAATAGTTGAGCGCTCTAATATTTCAATTGCAGGATAATACCTATAAGAAAATATCATTAACTCTACAAAAGAATTGTGGATTCTATATTTATGAACAATAGGTCTACGTCAATCAAGAGTCATGTCTCTAATGCACCTGTATACGTACCATCATCAAATCAGGATGTTACCCTTTGGTGTATCAAAAGACACAAGTCAAGAATACATGCCTATTGTTCATTTAAAAATTAAGACATAGCACATATAATTGTTAAAAGCGAATTGATTTAAACAAGCAAAATTATTAACCAAATCAATTCAACTTTTGCCCCGATTTAATATATCGTCTTCTATGATAATATACCAACGTTTCTACTTATAGAATCCTACTCTGATAACCAAGACAAGTTATCTTTCATTACGGATATAGACAACATAACAATCTTAACATATATAAAGTGCTTAACTTTATTCCCTCGATTGCGGATCTTATCATATAGACTATCACCTTTAAGATTCATGTCTTTCGCATAATCTATCCATCATATGCACGATCTTAAGGGTTTAGAGTGACAGTCATGGACTTTTGTTTGCTTATCATATATTTAACAGAAATAAACATAAAGAGGACAACATTTGGTATATGAATAATAAAAAACTCATTATTGATTAAATGTCTCCAAAAACTTATTACATCATTTAATCTTTACGGAACCTAGTCCAACACATTGGATAAAGTATAAATCTAATAGAAATCTCCTATAAATATAAAATACAATATCCCATATACATATTTTATAATTATCAACCCTAACACTACTCCACTAAAAGCTCAGAGTTGCACTCTCAAACTATATAAAATTACAAAGCTGTAAACGCTAACCGTCTATGACATATCATAATGTGTCACATCACTATAGGATATTTATAATCGACTTAAGGATAAATTCCATTTTGCCTTTTTGATTATTTTTATCTTATATTCCATTATCACACCATTGGAATACTTACTATTCATAAATAGTATACCATTCAGTTACACCTATATATCTAAATGGTTAAGCGCTCTAGTCTTCCAATTATAAGATAATGTATATAAGAGAATATCATTAACTCCACAAGAGAGTTATAGATTCTATATCTATGGATAACGAGTGTGAATCAAGAGTTATGTTTCCAACGTACCGGTAAGACCCAACACACATGATTGTCTAAAGTGAATTGATTTAAACAAACAGAATTATTAGCCAAATCAATTCAACTTTTTGTCCCGATCTAATATATCATCACCAATGACAATATACCAATGTTTCTACTTACGGAGTCCCATGACCAATAGAAGCCATCTCCTGTTAGGGATATATAGAACATAACAATCTTAACATGAATAAAGTGTCTAATATAATTCCCTTGATTGTGACACTTATCATTTAGATCATCACCTTTAAGATTTATATCTTCCACATAATCTGTCCATCATATGTATGAACTTAAAGGTTTAGACTGATAGTCTCATATTTTTATTTGTTTATCAAACATTCAACAAAAATAAATATAAAGAGGACCATATTTTGTATATGAATAATAAACTATTTATTAATAAAATGTCTCCTAAAAATTATTTCAATCTTCAGTCCTTAGGGCACCATGTCTAACAATCTCCCACTTGCACTAAGTGAGTAAACCCGATAGGCCATTATGTCCTCAGACGCGATCAAACACATATTCACATTTCCACTCACAATGATATCCTTTATCACATGATACTCCCAATATACATACTTACTCTTCTTATAAAATCTTGGTTCCATAACATTAGCTATGGCTGCAATGTTACTACAATATAGTGATATCGCCATATTCATACTAGGAACTACCTCAAGATTTACAAGAAACTTGTAGAGCCACACTGTTTCTTTTAAAGCATCACTAGCTACCATATACTCGGCCTTCATTATTGAATCTGAAGTGCAATCTTGCTTGTCATTTCTTCAAACAATGGTGCCTCCACCTAGAGTAAACATAGAACCAAAAGTCAATCTTATCGAATCTAGACGAGATTGAAAATCTGAATCAGTGTATTTAAAAGATGTTAGATCCTTACCAGAATACACTAGCATATAATCTCTAGTCCTTTTTAGGTACTTGAAAATATGCTTGACTACAACCCAGTAGTTTGGTCCTAGATCCAATTGAAATAGATTCATTATCCCAACTGCATAACTAATGTTTGGTCGTGTGCAAAGCATCACATTCATGAGACTACTCACTGCTGAAACATAAGGCACCTTCTTCATGTATTATTTTTCTTCATCTGACTTTAGAGAGTCTTTCTTATAAAGAGTAATTGTAGACGTAGATGGTTGCCCACCTTTCTTGGAATTCTACATTTCATATTTCTCGAGAATTTTATCTATTTATGCTGCTTGGAATAAAGCTATCATCTTGTTCTTCCTATCCTAAAAGATTTAGATACCTAGAACACAATTTACTTCACCTAAGTCCTTCATGTCAAACTGCTTGGTCAACCATATTTTGACCGATGACAATACCCTAACGTCATTGCCAATGAGTGGAATGTCATCTATATAGAGCAGTAGAAAGACCACCTTTCCATCCTTATTATATTGTAAACATATGGTTCGTCCACATTTTGTTGAACCTATAAGTCTTGATCACTTAATCAAATCTTATGTTCATTGCCTACTTGAGTACATAAATTGACTTTAACAGCTTATAGACCTTAACCTCTTGACCTTTAGCCTTAAACCCTTCTAGCTACACCATATATATATACTCATAAAGATAGCCATTCAGAAAGATAGTCTTGACGTCCATCTTCCAAATCTCGTAATTAAGAGTGGCAGCTATAGACAAAAGAATGAGCATGGACTTAAGTATGGCTATAGGCAAAAAGGTTTTCTCATAATCGATTCCTTTCTTTTACGTATATCCCTTATCTACTAGTTGACCCTTATAGGTTTTGACTTTCCCATCTGTTCCATTCTTTCTCATCTAGATCCACTTACATCGATGGGTTTTATCCCTTCAGGAATATCCACAAGTTTCTAGACTTAATTAGTCTCCATAGACTTCATCTCAGTGTTCATAGCTTCTATACAGAACTTTGAATCAATATCTTCCATAGCCTCTTTGTAAGAGTAAGGATCCTTGTCATATTCAACCAGTTCAGTCAAGTAAGCTTCACCATTAAACATGTACCTTTCGGGTTGACACTCGATCCTCCCACTACATCGAAGCTTCCTAGGTTGTTGGTTGGTTGGTTTTTCTACATTGATTGGATTGGTTTCAACTAAACCCCTAGATGATCAAGTCACTCGCTAACTCCTTAAGTACCACTTTACTACGAGGCTTAAAGTCGTTCATGTATCTTTCCTCAAGGAATGTTGCATTCATTGAAACCATGACTTTATTTTCTTTCTGATTATAGAAATAACCCACTTTAGTCCCTTTGAATATCCTACAAATACACAAACTTTTAAACGTGCTTCCAACTTGTTCGCTTCCTTATATAGGACATGAGCCAAACATCCCATATGCAAATATGGTTTAAGGATGTCTTCCTACTCGTCCACAACTCGTGAGGAGTTTTAGGAACTGATTTTGAAAGCACATTATTCAAAAGATAACATGCAGTTTGTAATGCATATCCCTAAAAGTATAAAGGTAATGTTGAATAACTCATCATGGACTTCACTATGTTCAACAAAGTCCTATTCATTCTATTAGTTACACCATTCTACTATAGAGTGCCCAGCGTAGTCAAATAGGATAAAATCCTATTATCTAATAAGTGTCCCAAGAACTCATCTAAGAGGTATTCTCCACCTCGGTAGGATCAAAGAACCTTTATGGGTTTTCCTAATTGCTTTTCTGCTTCAGTCTAAAACTCCTTGATCTTATCAAAAGTTTTGCTTTTATAATGCATTAGGTAGACATACCTATATCTTGAGTAATTATCAATAAAAGTGATGAAGTACTCATACCCTTTACGTGCCCTGATATTCATGGGACTATAAACATCACTGTGCACAAGTTCTAGAATCCTTCAGCCCTATTGCCCTTAGATCCAAATGGTCTTTTGGTCATTTTGCCCTCCAAACAATATTCATATTGTGGTTTAGATTCCACTGCTAAGTGACTTAAAGGTCCATCCCTTACCAACCTTTAAATCCTATTCAGGCTAATATAACCTAATCCCAAATGCCAAAAATAAGTCTCATTAGAGTGAGAAGTTTTAAGTCTTTTAAAGTTATCATTAACCTCAGATTCGGCAGTGAGTCCATCTTAGGTTTGATAAAATATAGATTGTTTTATATCCATCCATCATGGACAAAAGATTTGTTTTTCCGAATCATAACTTTATTATTTAAAGAAATTGAATAAGATTCTTTAAATAAACAAGCAATAGATATTAAATTCCTTTTGAGTTTAGGAATATAAAAATAATATTTCAAAACTAAAATCCTATAATTATCAAAATCAAGCTGGATGTCTCCCACTGCTTCAGCCAGCACCAAGGATCCATCGTCTATCTATAACGTGAAGTGCTCTTGTAGCAAACTTCTCGTTTCCTTAAATTGTTTTAGAGAATCATGGACATGATTAGTCGCACCAGAATCTATGACCCAAGTGTCACTTGATTCTTTAACTAAATAAGTCTCAATTACCAAAAGTTCATACCTACTTCCTTTAGATAGGAAGCCCTTACAATTCTTCTTTATGTGCCTAACCTTCTAATAGAAAAAGCACTTTAGTTTCTTCAGGTTCTTCTTATTTTTCTTCTTATCCTTACCATTTGCTAGAATAGAAGTTTTCCCATTCTTGGCCTTTTGCTTTTTTACCTTCCCAGAATTGGAATTGAAACTACATGCAACCACCAAGTTAGCCTCACCATTAGTAGGAGTTTCCTTGACTAGAGTTTTGAACTCTTGTAACTGCTTCATTAGCTTAGTCAAGGTCACATCTTGCCTATTGCTCAAATTATATGAAGCTCTAAAAGAGATTAACTCCTTGGATAGAGTCTTAGAGATCATAGTAATCTATGACTCAGTACTGATGTCAGCTCCATGGGTTTGAGCCTCAACGAGGTAACTCATGACCAACATCATATGCTCCTCTATATGAGTCCCTATTCTTTGTTTGCAGTTGAGGAGCTTTTGAAGAGCCCCTTGCCACTTTGTCAAGGCTTGGCCTCCAAACATGTCATCAAGATTATCCAAGATCTATCAAGCAGTCTGATAATCTTCATCTTGACCTCGTAGCATATTATTCATACTAGCCATGATATAGTAGTGGGCCTAATCATCGGCTTCCTTCTAATGATTATACAATTGGATTTGTTCATTAGTGGATTTGCTAGTAGGTGCAAGAGGAGACGGTGTGATTAGCAAAAATTTTAGTTTCTCAAAGGATAGGACAATATTTAGGTTATGTTTCCAATCATTATAATTCTCGCCAGTTAAGATGGTCTTACCAAATATCAAAGATAAAGTGTCTTTAGACATTTTTTCTACAATAAAGATTCATATACTAAATATAAGCAAACATTCTACAACAGTTTAGTAAGATAACACAAACAAGTAAATATACAATTGTGCTTATGTGTCAAAACCTTGAAAATATCACAATCTTACAACAATAATTTAACTTACAATCCAATAAGTCGCCTTAAGGAGACTTGCCAAATTCAATAAGGAATACAGATCCCCTCATATTAATATATGCCATCCAAGACCCGTATGATCTGGCATATACTAGTAATCATTTTTTTTTGCCATTAATTTCATTAACAGAGCTCTTGGGGGAGGTTAGTAACAAAATTAATCTTGAGTGTATAACCATCGTTTCAACTACTGTATCCATGGTTTATAATCACCACCTTGGGGTGATCAATGATAAACCATGCAAAAACAAATTATCCTCTTGGAGATCCAACTTGGTACATGGTGAAATCCCTTCCTTGGGGTTGAAACCACTATGTGCTACCTATAGACTAACAATGGAGGCCATAGGTCTTCTCTTCGAAGACCTTCTCCCACTCAATATTTTAAAAGTTAAGGTTTTATGTTAACATGCATGAACAATTCTTAATGAGCAGCACATCCTATTCTACTTGGGATGTTATCAACATACATAGTAAATCATATTATAATATAGACAAACAAAGCAGCATACGAAGCTACAAACAAAATAATAAATAGCCGTAATATCATGGTTCCATCTTAGTGAAAAGAAAATAAAGATTGCAAAAGATTAATCAAAACATATTATCGATTTTTCATCTTGTATCTTCTTGTTGTATTCTTCTTTATGTGGCCTCCTTTTTCTATTCTTCAATATCTTATATATCAAAAAGGTTTTTCTAGTCATCATAAAATTTCATGCTTTTTAGAATTTTCTCAAAAACAAAATCAAAAACTATATCGAAAAACACACTTTTTTTGAAAATTATTTTGCCTCACTGCCGGCCTATTAAACTTTCAGATCAACCTGCCGTTCTGCATCTATCGGCTTGTCAACCCAAAAGGTTCAGCCTACCGACCGGAACTGAACCAGTGTTTTTTTAGATTTTGAAAAAATTATTTTTAAGTAGTTTTTAATTTTATTTTCAATAATTTAAAAACATAAAAATTTATAAACACAAAAAAAATAAAATAAAACTCCAATCATCTCCATCTTCTAGATCCTTCTTCATTTTGAGTAATTATTTTAATACAATTTTACAAATTAAAATTAAAATAATAAATCGTAGATGGTGATTATAGACTATTATCTAATTACATGAAAACTTAGATACATATTCTAACCACTAAGAAACCATAAGCAGCAAAAATTAATTAATTAAAATAATAAATAGAAATTAAATTAACTATAATTGATTAACAAACTTTCACCACATAATCTTATGACAATATTTAATTATATAGAAACCCAAGAATGTCAACTCTCTAAAAAATTAAATTCAAGTATAGGAGAGAATAAGATCACATAATTCATGTATATAGCCTGATCACAAACCCATAAAATCAACGTCAAAACTTGGCTCTAATATCATTTGTTGGAAAATAGTCCGTAGCGAAATTTTACAAATTTAAATCAGATTATTTTCGAAAACACAAGTTGACATGCTAAATACATAAATTAGTGACAGATCTTACTAACTAGTTTGTATACCAAAAGCAGCAGGAATCCGTGAAGAGAAGAACGTTTCAAAAGAGCCTTAACCAACTAGTCTTTTTTATTATTCTCTATCCACAACTAGAGTGTGGATGGTCATACATCATACAATTTTTCCTCTAGTGACTCTCCTTCCTACCACTTGAGAAAACCTAGAGCTAAGGCTCTTGATGTTGAACAATAGCTCTCAAGGAGCTTCAAAGTTTCTCTCTCTACAGTACTCACTCTATGCTTCTTAAGTGATCTAAATAACAAAGAAAACTCACCCTCTATTCATAGTGGTTACATCTGAGGTTAAATCTTATCAGATTAGGCTTTAAAATTTGAGTCTAGATCAACTTTAGAGTAAAAATGTGCGAAACATGAAACTAATCTAACTGTCATGGTCGACCACTATATAAAGCCGTAGTCGATCGTGCTATCGTGATCACAAAGTTTGAACCAAATTCGAACTCTATAACTTAATCTGATTGATCCAATCTCAACCAATTGGATAAATCCAATCTTATTTAACTCAGGTATCCTTTATGGAGCCTTAATTTTATTTCAAATAATACAATAGAAAAGTTATATAATTAAAATAGTCATATACAGAAAAACCCATCCAAATAAAATATTATCCAAATAATTTAACATGTTTATCTTGAATTAATTCTCAAAATTATCCCAATCGATAAATTAATATGAATTATCAAATCCAATTAACTTGAAGTTAGCCAATATGATAATTTAATATAAGTCACCAATATATAGGAAAAACATGCTGTATCATTACAGGATTATTATGAGCTAGCAAAAGGGACCCGATGGATATATATAGATCAAGCTCCTGTAAATATAAATTACAAGATCCCGCATACATATTTTATAATTATCAAGTCTAATGTTGCTTCACTAAACGCTTAGACCAACATTGTCGAACTTTATAAAATTACAAAGTTTCAAAATGCTAACCGTCCATGACATATCATAATATGTCACATTTCTATAGAATATTCATAATCGGCTTAAGGATAAATTCTATTTTACCTTCCTGATTATTTTTATCTTACGTTCTATTATCACACCATGGGAATACTTACTATTTATAACTAGTATACCATTTAGTTACACCTATGTATCTAAATGGTTAGGCGCTCTAGTCTTCCAATTTTAGGATAATGCATATAAGAGAATATCATTAACTCTACAGAAGAGCTATGGATTCTATACCCATGAATACGAGTCTACGTGAATCAAGAGTTATGTTTCAACATACTAATATGCGTACCATCATTAAATCAGGATGTTACTTTTTAGTACATCAAAAGACATAAGTTAAGAATATAGGCCCATTTATCATTTTAGGATTAAGACACAATAAACATGATTGTCTAAAGTGAAATGATTTAAACAAATAGAATTATTAACCAAATCAATACAAATCTTTGTCCCAATTCAATATATCGTCAGCTATGACAATATCCAATGTTTTTACTCATAGAGTCCTACTTTAATGACCAAGATAAGCCACCTCCCATTAAGGATGTAGACGACATAATAATCTTAACATGAATAAAGCGCCCAACTTTATTCCCTTGTTTTAGATCTTATCTTTTAGACGATCATCTTTAAGATTCATGTCTTCAGCATAATCTGTTCATTATATGCATGATCTTAAAGGTTTAGATCGATAGTCTTAGACTTTTGTTTGCTTATCATACATTCAACAAAAATAAACATAAAGAGGACAACATTTGGTATATAAATAATAAACTCTTTATTGATAAAATGTCTCCAAAATCTTATTACAACATTTAGTTCTTAGGGCACCATGTCTAACACTGGTTGCACCATATAATGCTCTTATCAAGATAGCCATTTAGAAATGCAGTCTTGACATCCATTTGCCAAATCTCATAGTCGAGAGCAGTAGCTATGGACAAGAGAATGCAGATGGACTTAAGCATGACTACAGACAAAAAGATTTCTTTGTAATTGATTCCTTCCTCTTGCATGTATCCCTCTAATACTAGTCTAGCCTTATAGGTTTTGACTTTTCCATCTGCTCCTCTCTTTCTCTTATAGACCCACTTAGACCCTATAGGTTTTACCCCTTCGTAAAGGTCCAAAAGCTCCTAGATTTGATTAGTCTTCATGCACTTCATCTTAGTGTTCATAACATCTCTCCATTGTTTGGAAACAACATCCTCTACAGCCTCTATGCAAGCGTAAGGTTTGCTGTCAGGTTCAATCAGTTTAGCCAAGTAAGTTTCACCATTGAACATATACCTCTTAGGTTGACGCCCGATCCTCCCACTATGACGAAGCTCCCTAGATGGTTGTTCGATCAGTTTTTCTATATTGATTGGACTGGTTTCAATTGGACCCCTCAAGCGATCAAATCACTTGCTAACTCTTCAAGTACCACTTTTCTATGAGTCTTAAAGTCATTCATGTAATTTTCCTTAAGGAAAGTTGCATTCATTGAAACCATGATTTTATTTTCTTTCGGGTTATAAAAATAATCCCCTTTAAACCCTTTTGGATATCCTACAAACACACAAACTTTCAAACGTGCTTTCAACTTATTCGCTTCCTTGTATAGGACATTAATAGGGCATTCCTATATGGTTTAAGGACATCTTTCTACCTTTTCACAACTCGTGAGGAATTTTAAAAGATAGCATATAGTTTTTAGTGCATATCCTTAAAAGGATAAAGGTAATATTAAATAACTCATCATGAACCTAACTGTGTCTAGCAAAGTCCTATTTCTTCTCTCAGCTATGCCATTTTGTTACAGAGTTCCTTGCATAGCCATATAGAATAAAATCCAATTCTTTATTAGTGTCCTATGATTGATTTGATTATTTCAATCTTCTTATCAGTAATTATTGAGTTTAACAGTAAAAACGTCTCCTATGGTGCGTTAAGGGGGTGTTACAGTTATGTTATCAGAGCGTTTTTTGTTTCCAAATGCATCTATACATGTTAGTTTCAAGTCCTCCAAGTAAGTATAGCAATTATTAACCTTCTAACATATAGATGTTAAGTTACATTTCCTATGACTACATTATAATTACCTTACTAATAAATGAAATATAGACTTTTGTTATTTGGAGAAAGAAGCGATCTTTGTCTCATCATTTATGTATAATGGAATAGTTGATAATCAAGAAATTTTGTGACAAAAGCTTAATTATGTGATTATATTATTTTTCTTGGAGAAAAAGTTTATGAAAGAGTAGATGAATGATATGTAACTCAAGAGAAGCGTAATGATAGTCATGTATTTTAAATGAATAAGTTTACGAATTATACAAAGCTGATAAAAGGATTTTGCAAAGTCACATATAAGATCTCTATAGTAATTTTTTTTAAGTGAAGGATATTTTGCAAATATGCATGTTGTCAACAAGATTGACTATACGAATGTTTGAGGCTTAGTGAGGATTATTATGGGAGAAAATTATTTATGACAATATTTTAACAACTTAAAGGGTCCATAACATGCTATGATAGAGATCACACATTGTAGTTCCTTTTATGGAAGACCTTTGAATTAGTAGAGACTTCAATGGAGTATTCAAGAATTATTAATGCAGAAGATTTGAGATTATTATATTCTTTTAGAGGATATTGATTAAGGAAATTATGAAAGCCTACTATGTGAAGCCTACTATCCATAGTTATTTTAAGTTTTGAGCATGAAACTCTTAAAGGTGGGGAGCGTTGTAACACCCATCATCTTCTATTATGAAACTCTTAAAAGAATCTCTTGCAAGGCTACCAACATCAGATCAGTGGACGTTTCGGGTTGCACATTATGCCCCTTGGCTATTCTATTGGTGGATTACTCAGAAATGGTTCCCTTCGTTAAGTATACTATCTGATAGTACGGCAATTTTCACCCACAACGATTTGGAAATAATGAAGAAGTTATCAGAGGCTTCAGCTGGTCAGGTTGTTATACTTCCCAAGAATTTGAGGGGAAAGAAATTATCCTTTGATTGTTGAGTTATGAACAAAAAATAATTACGCCAGCCAATAAAATTGGACAAAAAAATGGTGACATTCTCATATCTAGGGAATGTTTATTTTCACACAACAGCGATTCAGAAACTTTCACAAAGATCTGCTCTTTCAGGAGTAAAAACTCGTACCTGCTGTTACATTGCTTATCAAGTCTAAGAAGGCAGGTTGATAGTGTTTATTTGTTCCTTTGCGATTAGTGTTCATTTGTTGTGTTTCTTGATTCAGGAAAAGATTCAACAGCAAGGCGCTCACGCGTCTCTGCATCGAGGCATGATTGCTGGCTATGGAAAATGGCAGTTCAACCCCCTTGACGTGGAAAATCCATTCCCTGATAACGAGGGCTCAGTTCGCATTTGGCAAGGGTATGGAGACAAGATCATCCCTTTAAAACTAAACCGTTATATTGCAGAGAAGCTACCATGGATTCAATATCATGAGGTTCCTGATGGTGGGCATTTGTTCATCTTCGAGAACAATATGTGTGAAGCTGTTTTGAAGGAGCTTTTGGTTGGATAATGCTCATTTGTATTTACGAGACATATATGCCTACTTGTAGTACTATTTTCAATATTTTTAAAGGACCATGAAATTGTGAAAAGCAAATGATCATATAATATTGACTTCCTACTCCTGTGTCCACTACTTGACAATCTTGCTCACTCAATTGCTTGATTGAACTAAAATCAGACAGAAAAATTTATTATTTTCGACAGTCGTTGTTAGAAAAGTAAATTTTTAAGTGAGAAAACAAAATTCAGTCCATTACTTGGTGCATTAATGGCTGCATATTGTGCAGCCATAACCCAAAAAAGAAAATAAGAACAGAAAATATAGATATAAATTTCTCTTCTTACAAGAAGAAAACATAACAGCAATCAATTAAGTGAAAGGACAAGCATATAGATCCCCAAGAAGCCTAGAGTATTCCCAAACCAGCCACACCATCGATTCCTCAAGGATCGCCACATGACACATTCAGGCAGTAAATTACTAAAAATTTTTGTTGATCAAATTGGTATTTCAATCACACTGCATAGATATCTACAGTGAAAAATCATAGGATTTGACCATTGAAAGCAATTCTTGTAACAATGGCTTAAAAAATACAAATTAGATATTACCCTAATTCTTAAACAAAAAATGGGAAAGTGTAGACTCAGGACGGAATCTACTGGTGATCAACAGATTGGATTATGGTATCAAACGAAGGGAATGGCACGTCATAGAATAGTGAAGTATCAAACGGCACATACTCATGTTCAAACTGTTCGTTGGTTATTGAGGGCGATACTGTTTGTGTTCCTTTGAGCGATTCAATCATCTGGTTTAAACTCTGAATCTTGGACTCCAAGCAATCTGATAAACCCATCAACGAATTATACGATAGCGCGTCCAGTTCTTCATCCCACAGTGAGAGTACTCCAAATCCGTTGTTTGAATTTTTGCAATTTGATGTAGTTTCATCTTCATGAATCTGTTTTTCAAGCTTCTTCATCTCGGCCTCCAAGAGGTCAGAGAGATCAAGATTCTCTTTCCTTTTACGCTTTTTGTCTTTCTTGATTGCTTCTTCGTACTTGTTGATAATGGATTGTGCCTCTGTTGGGTTCTCTGGCCACACTTGGAGGTCGCTGTCGGGTCCGAAACAGATCATGCAAACCTCGACATTGCAAAGACCAGCCAATTCGCCCGCTTTCTTCTTGAGAGTAGATCTTCTTCCTTCGAAAATCTTCCGAGACTTGTCCATGGTCGCTGGAGAAAATCACAAAAACTTCAAAGAGAAAGTAGCGCAAGAGAGAGATGTGTTATTTGCTTGCTTTCCAAGGCATATATATTGGTAGGAGTCTAGGAGTTTAATCGTTTGAGCATCTTTCGAGGGAATAGTTAATTGATTGTGAATTTCTTTAGCCGTTGATTTTGTTTCCTTTTTGGTAGCTAGTACGTCTTCGGCGAAAAAAGAAAAAAGGAAATTCTTGCAAAAAGGGAAAGTGACATCTCTCCGAATCGGGATACAACGGCTACTTAGAATAGTTAATGATTTTCGAAGTGTACATATAACGACTAATTACGCTACTGATGATTAAGGGGAAAAATAAAAAGCAATTTTGAATATATATTTATATATATATATGTAGTGTAAACATTTTTTTTGGCTTAATATAATTCTTTATTCAGAAAAAAGAGCGAAAGAGGTTACAAACAGCAACGAAGACGGCAAAGAAACAGAGAAAAACAAATCACTAAAGAGGACACACCAAAGGACTAAACACACAAAACTAACACGAGGGGCTCAACTGACCAAACGAGCACAAAACACAGCAAACCGAAAACGACCATTGTATAGTGTAAACATTGGAAACTGGGTTTTCGGCATTTCCGACTTTGAGTTAGAAAACTTTGGGATTTAGGTACTTTGCACTTTTTTTTAGACATAAAGCATCTTTTTATCCTTTTTTGTCTAAAACAAAGAGAGCTTTTATAATAAGACAAGTATTTTGAATCTATCGTTAGGTTTTATTATTTTAACTATTGTATTAATTTTTTAACTATTTGATCTAAGACCATTCATGTTAAAAAATTATACTACATAACTAAAATTATTTCCAGCCATAGATTAAACTTTTATAAAATTAATTTAGTGGTTAAAATAACAAAACCAAATAACTAAAATAATAGGATCTATCGGTTGGTTCAATCTGTTTATCATACTATCAATTTTGCATAGAATAAAATCTATAACCCCAAATATTAAATCTCTTTTTCGTTCCTAAAATTTTTGTTTTAGTTTGTTTTTGGATTTTATGTTTTTCTCAGCCTAATTATGTTTCATACTGAAAGATGTAGAAATGTCATTTAAATATCCATAAAAAAAAAAGAGAAAAACTTAAGGTTTCTTAACTGTTTCTTCTTTTTTTTATCTTAACTGTTTCTTTTTTTTTTTTTTTAAATAATTTGCCCTTTTTCATGACTACTGTAGCAATGGAAATGGAGCAAAGGGAGGAGGTCATGGTTTGTGCCCTTCGAGACCCAGCAACGAGATCTAGATCTGCCTTGATGATTGTGGGGCTACAATGGGGTCATGACAAACCCATGGTGATCGCAACAGCATCGCGACTCCTTTCGCACCCATCGCCATCCATGATTCTGTCATGACAGAGGTTGCACAACCATGGAGTAGCAACCTCCAACAAGTCCCCATGTGATGGTTCACGAAGGAGGCCCCTCACAAAGTTGTGACCCACGATGGTCGAGACAGAATCACAAGATCCGTGGTGATGGGGATATGGCTAACAATGCTTCACCATGGCCATTCATGACTTCTTGTCGTTACAATGAGGCCGCCATGGAAGGTGAAATACCCTGCCAATGATTTGAGGTCTTCATGGATGATGAGGGGTTACCGACAACCTATGGTGTGACCTCCGTTGAGATCTAACATCATCGGCGACAATCTCAACCCACCAAGAGGTCACCGACAACAATGGCACTTTGTTCTTCTTCTTTTTTTCGTTTAACTTTTTTTTTTTAATTTGGTGGGTTTCAACTCATTGAATTAATGGTGAGTTCATTCATTTTTCAACATTGAATCCAAATCTATTGGACCAAAAAAAAGATCTTATTGATGAAACCTTTTAAAGGGTCTTATCCCTTTTTATTTACCTTTATACATGATCTCTATCCCCAATAAAGTTTTTATGGGTATCAACATATACCGGCATAGTTATAGTTGGCTTGTTGTAGATTATTAATATCATTGCACCAGCTTGTCTTATTCGTCTTATGTACAAATAATTTAATATTTATCAAAAATAAAAAATAAAATAAAATAAAATTACTGCAATGTTTGTTCCTCTTTTTAGAAAATACCCTTTTCTCTATTCCAGTTCAGGTCTAGTTTGACAAACCCAAATTAAAAACCAAACTCTTGGGCCAGAGATAAGAAGTAGCCATAAGATTAGGGCTGGAGCTTTATGTATATATATATACACACCACAAAATAAAGCTTGGATTGATTTGTTCGTTAGAAAATGATATGCAACGAAATTTTAAAAATTTTTAAGTCAAAATCTTTTCCAAATATCAAGTTTGACATGCTAAGTATATAAATTAATAACAAATTTTATATACATCTTTTGTATATCGAAGTCGGCAGAAAAACCAAGAAGAGAAAAACGTTACAAAAAAGCCTCAACTAACTGATCTTTTTTTGCTATTCATTATCTACGATTGGAGTATGGGTGGTCGAACGTCGTACAATCTTCCCTGATAACTCTCCTTCCAACCACTTGAGAATACTTGGAGCTAAGGTTCAACACGTCGTATAGTCTTCCTCCGATGACTCTCCTTCCAACTACTTAAGAATATCTAGAGCTAAGGTTTTTGATGTTAAACAATAGCTCTTCGAGAGTTTAAGAGTTTTTTTACTAGAGTACTCACTCTCTGCTTCTCAAATGATTTGAGGACTAACAAAAAATAGCTCCTCTTTTATAGTAGTTGGATCTGGGGTTAGTCCTTATCATATTAGGCTTTAAAATTTGAGTTTGGATCAGTTTCTGATTAAAAAATGCAGAACATGTTTCTTCTATTCTATAGCTACAGTCAAACGTGCCTTTGCATCATGCTCGACTACGTGACCACGATCTAGGAGTTCAAATTGAATTCAAACTCCTCAAGCTGATCTAATTAATCCAATCTCAACCAATTAAATAAATCCTGTCTTATTTGACCTAGGTATTCTTTATAGAGCCTTACTTTTAATTTAAATAACCCAATAGAAAAGTTATGTAATTAAAATAGTCATATATAGATAAACCCATACAAATAAAATATTTTCAAATAATTCAACATGTTTTTCTTGAATTAATTCATAAAATTAATTTAACCAATAAACCTGCATGAATTATTAAATCTGATAAACTCTAATTTTAGTCAATCTAATAATTAACATAAGTCACTAATATGTAGAAAAAACATGTCGTATCACTACATAAATTATTATAAGCTAGCAAAGGGAACTTGATAGACATAAATAGATCAAGCTTCTATAATTATAAAATAACATATCTCAGATACATATATTTTATAACTATCAACTCTAATGCTACTCCACTAAAAGCTTAAATTTGCACCCTCGAACTATATAAAATTACAAGGCTTCAATAAACTAATTCCATGGCATATTATAATTTATAACATCTTCGTAAGACATGTATAGTGTACCATTGGGTTCCACCTATGTATTCGAATAGTTTAGCGCTCCAATCTTCCAATTGCAAGATACTATCATTAACTCTACAAAAGAATTATAGAATCGCTACATCAATCAAGAATCATGTCTCTAATGTACTTATATGCGTACCATCATCAAATCAAGATGTCACCTTTTGGTACCTTAAAAGACACAAGTCAAGAATGTGTGCCCATTATTCATATAAGAATTATGACATAACACATATGATTGTTAAAAGCAAATTGATTTAAACAAGAAGAATTATTAATCAAATCAATTCAACTTTTGTCTTGATCTAATATATCATCACCTATGACAATATACCAATGTTTCTACTCATAAAGTCCCACTTTGATGACCAAGACAAGTTATCTTTTGTTACGGATATAGACAACATAACAATCTTAACATATATAAAGTGCTTAACTTTATTCCCTCAATTGCAGATCTTATCATATAGACTATCACCTTTAAGATTCATGTCTTTCGCATAATCCATCTATTATATGCACGATCTCAAATGTTTAGAGTGATAGTCTTATACTTTTGTTTGCTTATCATACATTCAACAAAAATGAACATAAAGAGGACAACAGTTGGTCTATGAATAATAAATAAACTCATTATTGATTAAATGTCTCCAAAAACTTATTATATCTTTTAATCCCTAGGGCATCTAGTCTAACACATTGGATAAAGTATAAATCTGATAGGAATCTCCTCTAAATATAAAATACAATTTCTCATATACATATTTTATAATTATCAACGCTAATGCTACTCCATTAAAAGCTCAAAGCTGCATTCTCAAACTATATAAAATTACAAAGCTCTAAAAGCTAACCATCCATGACATATCATAATGTGTCACATCCCCATAGGACATTTATAATCGACTTAAGAATAAATTCCATTTTACGTTTCTAATTATTTTTATCTTACATTCCATTATCATACCATTAGAATACTTACTATTCATAAATAGTACACCATTCTATTACACCTATGTATCCAAATAGTTAAGCGCTTCAATCTTTCAATTACAGGATAATATATATAAGAGAATATAATTAACTCTACAAAAGAGCTATGGATTCTATATCTATGAATAACGAGTGTGAATCAAGAGTTATGTCTCCAATGTATCAGTAAGACCTAACACACATGATTGTCTAAAGTGAATTGATTTAAACAAACAAAATTATTAAACAAATCAGTTCAACTTTTTGTCCCAATCCAATATATCGTCACCAATGACAATATACTAATGTTTCTACTCGTAGAGTCCTACTCCGATGACCAATAGAAGCCATCTCCCATTAGGGATATATACAACATAACAATTTTAATATGAATAAAGCGCTCAGCATTATTTCCTCGATTATGGATCTTATCATTTAGATCATCACCTTTAAGATTTATGTCTTCCACATAATCTATCCATTATATACACAATCTTAAAAGTTTAGACCGATAGTCTCATATTTTTATTTGTTTATCATACATTCAAAAAAAATGAATTTAAAGAGGACCATATTTTGCATATGAATAATAACTCTTTATTGATAAAATGTCTCCAAAAACTTATTACAATCTTTAGTCCCTAGGGCACCATGTCTAACAATCTCCCACTTGAACTAAGTGAGTAGACCCGATGGGCCATTATGTCCTCAGATGCGATCAAACACATTTCCACATGTCCACTCACAATGATATCCTTTATCACTTGATACTCCTGATGCACATGTTGACTCTTCTTGTAAAATCTTGGTTCCTTAACATTAGCTACTACTACAGTGTTACCACAATACAGTGATACCATCATATTCATAGTAGGAACTACCTCAAGATTTGCAAGGAACTTACAGAGCCACACTGCTTCTTTTAAAGCATCACTAGCTGTCATATACTTGGCCTCCATTGTTGAATCTAAAGTGTAATCTTGCTTGTCATTTCTTCAAACAATGGTGCCTCTACCTAGAGTAAACATAGAACTAGAAGTCGATCTTCTTGAATCCAAATAAGATTGGAAATCTGAATCAGTGTATCCAAAAGATGTTAGATCCTCACTAGAATACACTAGCATGTAACCTCTAGTCCTTCTTAGGTACTTAAAAATATGCTTGACTGCAACCCAGTGGTTTGGTCCCAGATCCAACTGAAATCCACTATCCCAACTGCATAACAAATGTTTAGTTGTGTGCAAAGCATCGCTTACATGAGACTACTCACTGTCGAAACATAAGGTACCTTCTTCATGTATTATTTTTCTTCATCAGACTTTGGAGAGTCTTTCTTATAAAGAATAATTCTAGACCTAGATGGTTGCCTAACTTTTCTAGAATTCTACATTGCATGTTTCTCGAGAATTTTATCTATGTATGCTGCTTAGGATAAAGCTATCATCTTGTTCTTCCTGTCCCAAAAGATTTGGATACCTAGAACATAATCAGCTTCACCCAAGTCCTATGTCAAATGCTTGGTCAACCATAATTTGACCGATGACAATGCCCCAACGTCATTGCCAATGAGCAGAATGTCATCTATATAGAGAAGTAGAAAAACTACCCTCCCATCCTTATTATGTTGTAAACATATGGTTCATCCACATTTTGTTTGAACCTACAAGTCTTTATCACTTAATCAAATCTTATGTTCAAAGAACATGAAGCCTATTTAAGTACATAAATTGACTTTAGCAGCTTATAGACCTTAACCTCTTGACCTTTAGCCTTAAACCCTTTTAGTTCCACCATATATATAGACTTATAAAGATAGCCATTTAGAAAGGTAGTCTTGACGTCCATCAACCAACTCTCGTTATCGAGAGCGGCAGCTATAGACAAAAGAACGCGCATGGACTTAAGTATAGCTGCAAGCGAAAAGGTTTCCTCGTAATCAATTCCTTTCTTTTACGTATATCCCTTAGCTACTAGTTGACCCTTATAGGTTTTGACTTTCTCATTTGTTCCTTTCTTTCTCTTGTAGATCCACTTACACCTATAGGTTTTACCCCTTCAGGAATATCCACAAGTTTCTAGACTTAATTAGTCTCCATAGACCTCATCTCATTGTTCATAGCTTTTATACAGAACTTTGAATCAATATCCTCCATAGCCTCTTTGTAAGAGTAAGGATCCTTATCATGTTTAACCGGTTTAGTCAAGTAAGCTTCACCATTTAACATATACCTTTTGGGTTGACGCTTGATCCTCCCACTACGTCGAAGCTCTGTTGTTCGGTTGGTTTTTCTATATTGATTGGATTGGTTTCAACTAGAACCTCTGGATAATCGAATCACTCGCTAACTCTGCGAGTATCACTTTTCTACGAGGCTTAAATTCGTTCATGTAACTTTCCTCAAGGAATGTTGCATTCATTGAAACCATGACTTTATTTTCTTTCTAATTATATAAATAACCCCCTTTAGTCCATTTGAATATCCTATAGACAAGCAAACTTCCAAACGTGCTTCCAACTTGTTCACTTCCTTATGTAGGACATGAGCCGGACATCCCTATATGCAAATATGGTTTAAGGTTGTCTTCCTACTCATCCATAACTCGTGAAGAGTTTTAGAAACCGATTTTGAAGGCATATTGTTCAAAAGATAACATGTAGTTTGTAGTGCACACCCCCAAAAGTAAAAAGATAATGTTGAATAACTTATCATGAACTTAACTATGTCCAACAAAATCTTATTCATTCTTTTAGTTACACCATTCTACTATGGAGTGCCTGCGCAGTCAAATAGGATAAGATCCTATTATCTAATAAGTGTCGCAAGAACTCATGTAAGAGGTATTCTCCACCTTGGTCGAATCGAAGTACCTTTATGGGTTTACCTAATTGTTTTTCTACTTCAGTTTAAAACTCCTTGAACTTGTCAAAAGTTTTGCTTTTATAATGCATTAGGTAGACATACCTATATGTTAAGTAATCATCAATAAAAGTGATGAAGTACTCATACCCTCTACGTGCCCTGATATTTATAGGACTACAAACATCACTAGGCACAAGTTCTCAAACCCTTCAGCCCTATTGCCCTTAGATCCAAATGGTCTTTTGGTCATTTTTCCCTCTAAACAATATTCATATTGTGGTTTAGATTCCACTGCTAAGTGACTTAAAGGTCTATCCCTTACCAACCTTTAAATCCTATTCAGGCTAATATGACCTAATCACAAATGTCAAAAATAAGTCTCATTAGAGTGAGAAGTTTTAAGTCTTTTAAAGTTATCATTAACCTCAGTGTTCGACAGTGAGTCCATCTTTGGTTTGATAAAATATAGATTGTTTTATATCCATATATCATAGACAAAAGATTTATTTTTACAAATCATAACTTTACTATTAAAAGAAACTAAATATAAGTCTTTAAATAGATAGGCGACAGATATTAAATTCCTTTTAAGTTTAGGAATATAAAAACAATCTTTCAGAACTAAAATCTTATAATTGTCAAAATCAAGATGGATGTCTCTCACTGCTTTAGCCAACACCAAGGATCCATTGCCCATCCATAACATGAAGTACTCTTGCAGCAAACTTCTCATTTCCTTAAATTCTTTCAGAGAAACACAGACATGATTAGTCACACCAGAATCTATGACCTAAGTGTCACTTGATTCTTTAACTAAACAAGTCTCAATTACCAAAAGTTCATACATACTTCCTTTAGATAGGAAGCCCTTACAATTCTTCTTTATGTGCCTAACCTTCTAATAGAAAAAGCACTTTAGTTTCTTCAGGTTCTTCTTATTTTTCTTCTTATCCTTGCCATTTGCCAGAATAGAAGTTTTCCTGTTCTTGGCCCTTTGTTTTTTTACATTCACAAAATTGGAATTGGAACTTGATGCAACCACCAAGTTAGCCTCACTACCAACAGGAGTTTCCCTGATCAAATTTTTGAACTCCTGTAACTGCTTCATCAACTTAGTCAAGGTCACATTATGCCTATTACTCAAATTATATGAAGCTCTAAAAGGGATGAACTACTTGGATAGAGTCTTAGAGACCATAGTCATCTATGACTTAGCACCGATGTCAGCTCCATGGGTTTGAGCCTCAGCGAGGTAACCCATGACCAACATCATATGCTCCTTTATATGAGTCTCTATTCTTTGTTTGCAGTTGAGGAGCTTTTGAAGAGCCCCTTGCCACTTTGTCAAGGTTTGGCCTCTAAACATGTCATCAAGATTATCCAAGATCTGTTAAGCAGTCTGATAATCTTCATGTTGAGCCTGTAGCATATTATTCTACTAGCCATGATATAGTAGTGGGCCTGATCATCGGCTTCCTTCCAACGATTAGACGATTGGATTGTTCATTAGTGGATTTGCCAATAGGTGCAAGAGGAAACTGTGTGATTAGCACAAATTTTAGTTTCTCAAAGGATAGGACAATATTTAGGTTCTGTTTCCAATCATTATAATGCCCGCTAGTTAAGATGGTCTTATCAAATATCAAAGATAAAGTATCTTTAGACATTTTTATCTACAATAAAGATTCATATACCAAATATAAGCAAACATTCTACAACAGTTTAGTAAGATAACACAAACAAGCAAATATACAATTGTGCTTATGTGTCAAACCTTGAAAATATCACAATCTTACAACAATAATTTAACTTAAAATCCAATAAGCCGCCCTAAGGAGACTTGCCAAATTCAATAAGGAATACGGATCCCCTCATATTAATATATGCCATCAAGACCCATATGATCTGTCATATACTAGTAATCATTTTTTTGGCCATTATTAACAGAGCTCTTGGGGGAGGTTAAGTTTAGTAACAAAATTAATCTTAAGTGTATAACTATTGTTTCAACTACTGTATCCATGGTTTTTAATCACCAGCTTGGGGTGATCAATGATAAACCATGCAAAAACAAATTATCCTCTTAGAGATCCAACTTGGTACATGGTGAAATCCTTTCCTTGGGGTCAAAACCACTTTGTGCTACCTATGGACCAATGATGGAGGCCGTAGGTCCTCTCTCCGAAGACCTTCTCCTACTCAATATTTTAAAAATTAAGGTTTTATGTTTCATGCATGAACAATTTTTAATGAGCGGCACATCTTATTCTACTTGGCATGTTATCAACATACACAGTAAATCATATTATCATATAGACAAGCAAAGCAACATACGAAGCTACAAGCAAAATAATAAATAGCCGTAATATTATGGTTCCATCCTAGTGAAAAGAAAATAAAGATTGCAAAAGATTAATCAAAACATATTATTGATTCTAAATCTTGTATCTTCTTGTTGTATTCTTCTTCATGTGGTCTCCTTTTTCTATTCTTCAATATCTTATATATCAAAAAGGTTTTTCTAGTCATCATAAAATTTCATGTTTCTCAGAATTTTCTCAAAAACAAAATCAAAAACTATATCAAAAAACACACTTTTTTTGAAAATTATTTTGCCTCAGTGCCGGCCTGCCAAAATTTTAGATTGGCTTGCCAGTCTACGACTATCGGCTTACTGACCCAAAAGGTTTGGCCTACTGACCGATGTTGAACTAGCATTTTTCTAAATTTTGAAAAAATTATTTTTAAGTAGTTTTTAATTTTATTTTCAATAATTCAAAAAAAAATTATAAACACAGAAAAAAATAAAAATCCAATCATCTCCATCTTCTAGATCCTTATTCACTTCGAGTAATTATTTTAATACAAAATTTACAAATTAAAATTAAAATAATAAATCATGGATGGTGATTATCTACTATCATCTAATTACATAAAAAACTTAGATACACATTCTAACCATTGAGAAACCATAAAAAGTAAAAATTAATTAATTAAAATAATAAATAGAAATTTAATTAACTATAATTAATTAACAAATATTCACCACATAATCTTATGACAATATTTAATTATATAGAAACCCTAGAGTGTCAACTCTCTAAAAAATTAAGTTCAAGCATAGGAGAGAATAAGATCACATAATTCATGTATATAGCATGATCACAAACCCATAAAATCAACATAAAAACTTGGCTCTAATATCAATTGTTAGAAAATAGTACGTAGCGAAATTTTACAAATTTAAATCAAAGTATTTTCAAAAAGACAAGTTTGACATACTAAATACATAAATTAATGATAGATCTTACTAACCTAGCTTGTATACCGAAAGCAGTAAGAATCCATGAAGAGAAGAACATTTCAATAGAGCCTTAACCAGCTAGTCTTTTTTGTTATTCTCTATCCACGATTAGAGTGTGGATGGTCATACATCGTATAACTTTTTCTTTATTGACTCTCCTTCCTACCACTTGAGAATACCTAGAGCTAAGGCTCTTGATGTTGAACAATAGCTCTTAGAGAGTTTCAGAGTTTCTCCCTCTAGAGTACTCACTCTATGCTTCTCAAGTGATCTAAATAACAAAGAAAACTCACCCTCTATTTATAGTGGCTAGATTTGGGGTTAAACCTTATTAGATTAGGCTTTAAAATTTGAGTCTAGAATAACTTTAGAGTAAAAACATGTGAAACACATAACTAATCTAACTGTCATGGTCGACCACTATACAAAGCCATGTTCGACCTTGCTCTCAAGATCATAGAGTTTGAACCAAATTTGAACTCTACAACTTAATATGATTGATCCAATCTCAACTAATTGGATAAATCCAATCTTATTTAACTCGAGTATCCTTTATGGAGTCTCAATTTTATTTCAAATAATACAATAGAAAAGTTATCTGATTAAAATAGCCATATATAGATAAACCTATACAAATAAAATATTATCCAAATAATTCAATATGTTTATCTTGAATTAATTCTCAAAATTATTCCAACTGATAAATTAACATAAATTATTAAATCCAATTAACTCGAAGTTTAGCCAATATGATAATTTAATATAAGTCATCAATATATAGGAAAAACGCTCCATATCCTTACAAGATTATTATGTGCTAGCAAAGGGGAACCTATAGATATATATAGGTCAAGCTCCTATAAATATAAAATACAATATCCCATATACATATTTTATAATTATCAATTCTAACATTGCTTCACTAAATGCTTAGACCTACACTGTCGAACTATATAGAATTACAAAGCTCCAAAAAGCTAACTGTCAATGACATATCATAATATGTCATATTCCCATAGGATATTCATAATCAGGTTAAGGATAAATTCTATTTTATCTTACGTTCCATTACACACCATGGGAATACTTACTATTTATAAATAGTATACCATTTGGTTACACCTATGTATCCAAATGGTTGGGCACTCTAGTCTTTCAATTTTAGGATAATGCATATAAGAGAATATCATTAACTCTACAAAAGAGCTATGGATTCCATACCTATGAATATGAGTCTACGTAAATCAAGAGTTATGTTTCAACATACTGATATGTGTACCATTATTAAATCAAGATGTCACATTTTGGTACATTGAAAGACATAAGTCAAGAATATGAGCCCATTAATTATTTCAGGATTAAGACACAACACATATGATTGTCTAAAGTGAATTAAGTTAAACAAATAGAATTATTAATGAACCCAATACAACTCTTTGTCCCGATCCAATATATCATCACCTATGACAATATCCAATGTTTTTACTCGTAGAGCCCTACTCTGATGACCAAGACAAGCCACCCCCATTAGAGATGTAGACAATATAACAATCTTAACATGAATAAAGTGCCTAACTTTATTCCCTTAATTACGAATCTTATCTTTTAGACGATCATCTTTAAGATTTATGTCTTCAGCATAATCAGTCCATTATATGCACGATCTTAAAGGTTTAGACCGATAGTCTTAGACTTTTGTTTGCTTATCATAAATTCAACAAAAATGAGCATAAAAAGGACAACATTTGGTACATAAATAATAAACTCTTTAATGATAAAATGTCTCTAAAAACTTTTTACAACATTTATTTCTTAGGGCACCATGTCTAACACTGGTTGCACCATATATATGCTCTTATCAAGATAACCATCAGAAATGCCATCTTGACATCCATTTGCCAAATGTCATAGTCGAGAGCAGCAACTATGGACAAGAGAATATGGATGAACTAAGGATGACTATAGAAGAAAAGATTTCTTTGTAATTGATTCCTTTCTTTTGCATGTATCCCTTCGATACCAGTCTAGCCTTATAGGTTTTGACTTTCCCATCTACTCCCCTCTTTCTCTTGTAGACCCACTTACATCCTATGGGTTTTACCCCTTTGAAAAGGTCCACAAGCTCCCAGATTTGATTAGTCTTCATAGACTTCATCTTAGTGTTCATAACATCTCTCTAGAGTTTGGAATCAACATCCTCTATAGCCTCTATGCAAGTGTAAGGATCACTGTCATGCTCAATCATTTCAACCAAGTAAGTTTCACCATTGAACATATACCTCTCGGGTTGACGTCCGATCCTCCCACTATGGCAAAGCTCCTTAGATACTTGTTCGATCAGTTTTTCTATATTGATTGGATTGGTTTCAACCGAGCCCCTCGAGTGATCGAATCACTTGCTAACTCCTCGAGCACCACTTTTCTATAAGGCTTAAAGTTGTTCATGTAACTTTCCTCAAGGAAAGTTACATCCGTTGAAACCACGATTTTATTTTCTTTTGGGTTATAAAAATAATACCCTTTAATCCCTTTTGGATATCCTACAAACACGTAAGCCTCCAAACATGCTTCTAACTTATTCACTTCCTTATATAAGACATTAGTAGGCCATTCCTATATGCGAATATGGTTTAAGGATGTCTTTCTACCTTTTCACAACTCATGAGGGGTTTTAGAAACCGATTTTGATGGCACATTGTTTAAAAGATAGCATACAGTTTTTAGTGCAAATCTCAAAAGGATAAAGGTAATATTGAATAACTCATCATCGACCTAACAATGTCCAACAAAGTCATATTTCTTCTCTTAGCTATGCCATTTTGCTGTGGAGTTCCTTGCTTAGTCAAATAGCATAAAATCTAATCCTCTAATAAGTGTCGTATGATTGATCTGATTGCTTCGATCTTCTTATTAGTAATTATTAAATTTAACGATAAAAGCGACGTCTTCTATGGTGCCCGTAAGGGGGCGTTACAGTTATGTTATCAAAGCAGTTTTCATTTCCAAATGCATCGCCACATGTTAGTTTCAAGTCCTCTAAGTAAGTATTGCAATTATTAACCTTCTAACATATAGATGTTAAGTTACATTTCCTATGACTACATTATAATTACCTTACTAGTCAATGAAATATAGACTTATGTTATTTAGAGAAAGAAGCAATCTTTGTCTCATTTTTTATGTATAATGGAATAGTTGATAATCAAGAAGTTTTGTGACAAAAGGTTAATTATGTGATTATATTATTTTCTTGGAGAAAAAGTTTATGAAAGAGTAGGTGAATGATATGTAACTCAAGAGAAGCATAATGATAGTCATGTATTTTAAATGAATAAGTTTGAGAATTGTACAAAGTTGATAAAAGGATTTTGTAAAGTCACATATAAGATCTCTATATAATTTTTTTAAGTGAAGGATATTTTGCAAATATGCATGTTGTCAACAAGATTGACTATACGAATGTTTGAGGCTTAGTGAGGATTATTTTGAGAGAAAATTATTTATGAAAATATTTTAACAAGTTAAAGGGTCCATAACATGCTATGATAGAGATCACACATAATAGTTCCTTTTATTGATGACCTTTGAATTAGTAGAGACTTCAATAGAGTATTCTAGAAATATTAATGCAAAATATTCGAGATTAAATATGAGATTATTATCTTCTTTTAGAGGATATTGATTGAGGAAATTATGGAGGCCTACTATGTGAAGCCTACTATCCATAGTTATTTTAAGTTTTGAGGACAAAACTCTTAAAGGTGTGGAGAGTTGTAACGTTCGTCATCTTCTATTATGGATACTTACGTTAATTTAACGTTAGAATATAATATTTTAAGTACTATTATTATTTGTGCTAAGTAAGCTAACTTTTTGTTTAGTAATGTCAAAGGTGACATCCACGAGGGATTGATGTGCTCGAGTTATTTATATAAAAAATGATGATAAGGGTAAAGTATTTATTGTTCTTTTAAGAATTTTAACTTGCTCTAAATATATAATCTTTATAATACTCTAAAGTTATATATGCTCTAAAGTTATATTCTTAGCAATGACATAAATTTTATTGCATATTTTCTTATTTTTATAAACTTTGTGATGTCATGATAATTACATGTGTAAATTATTTTTTTTTTGGTGCCTTAGGAGCAAACATTATTGTTGTATATAAATAATTATGTATTATAATTA
>CAMOHE010048594.1:0-12347 GCA_946598075.1 Artocarpus hirsutus | reverse complement strand
TATGTTATATTATATATTAAAATATAACTATTAAGATATTATATCGTACGATATATTATATTATATATATTGACATATATTTTAACATATAATGGTGTAAGGAAAAAATCGTGTAAATAAAGAAGCAAAAAAAAAAAAGAAAAAAAGGAAAAAAAAAGGAAATTTAATTAGACGAGGATTATACTCATCTAAAAAAAATGGGAAACCTAATTAAATTAGGATCAGAGTTTTCTACACTAATCTATCTCCTCTCTCATAAACCCATAAATATACCTTTAAACTACCAAAGTCTTCATTCTCTTAATTTTCAGCTAAAGAAAATTCTCTTCCTCACCCTCTCTCAAAAATCTCTCCAAGAAAGCCACCATCATCTCTCTAATCCTTAAAGCCAAGAATTTATTACTTTTATTTTCTTTTAAGTCAAAGTAGAAGTAATTCTTTTTAGAGATTTTGTATACAAGTCTTCGTATTTGTTGAAGAACATGTAAGAATTTCAGGTATGGCTTAAAGATTTTCATGGTTTTGAATTTTTATGATTAATATATATTGTTTTGTGACAAACTTTTTTAGGAAATTGTTCTTTTATGTTAATGCATGTATATTTGTATGCAAAATAAATTATTTTTTTATTACTTAGATTATAATAATGCTATTTTATGGTTGAAAGCATTTATGTTCATATAATTTCATGAAATTTCATGAAAATAAGGTTTTGTTATTGGAGTATGATATGAGAATTTAAGGGTTTTTGGTTAATCGGTAAGGTTATTGGTAATATTTTGAAATCAAATGATTCTATTTTGCTGTGATTTTTGGATATGATGTGTTTTATATTTTAGTAATATCTGGAATTTTTTATAAATTTTTGTTCAAACTATTTTTAGGGTTATAAGCTTTCAATCAAGCACTGCTCACAAAATTTTATTTGTTGTAAGATTTGTATTTGTATATTATAGAGTCTATTTTATGAAAGACGTCTTTGGAATCTATAACTAAATGTCTATAAATTTTGAGATTCATATCCTTGTTATGTTTTAAGATAAAATTTGTTGATTGTCAAGTATTCAGTAGTTTTAAATGTCTACCTTATATGCTCTATGTAATTCGTAAGATAATAAATCATACTTTTAAATGTGTTTTGTATAATTTATTATTTTTATAGTTTTATTTATATGTTAACTATGTCACATAGAAATTTTAGAAACATATCATATAATTTGATTTTATAAAAATGTTTGAATGAAACATGTTTGTTATTTAGTATGTTTGGTGTTGATATTAATTTTGAATTCGAACGTGTGTTTTGAATTCTTCTGAATTTATTTGAAACTAAATTTTGGATATGTTATGAATTTATGTGTTTATTATGGGTAGAAATTTTTATAAATTATTTTATAGCATAAATAATTTAATATATACTTTTTAATTAGGGCTACTCACTACCAAGGCTTTGCTGGCAGATTTTATAGCATTGATTATGTGGTTTATTTTAATTATCAAATAAAATTTTTATGGCTAAAGAAAAATTTAAGCATTATATACATGTCTTAAAGTTTTTCTTACAAATTTTCATGCTCTAATTAAATGTAGATTGAAAGATATAAGCTTTTGAATTTTTAGAGGTCAGTCCGTTTTTATATCTGGCAGATTTACTAGATGTCTTGAAAATATTGAAAAAGGTATTTTGGTTTAATATTTTTAAGAGAAGAAAATTTGAGCGATGTTTTTATATGTTAGCTATGTTATGAAAGAAATTTTAAACTTTATTCATGCTTATATGTTGAGATTAATTTATCTAAGTAATTAAAGGTCAAGTTTTCTATCTTTATGTTTCTTGACTCTAAGCGCATGTTTGTGACTCAAAGATGCTTTGTTTTGTTAAGAATGATGTACGACGATATAACATGGTATTAAATGATATTACAAATATGAGTATTAATTTCATGAATTATATAAATGATTGATATGAACACTCTAAAAAGCGAGTACACCGAGAACTGCGGCTACGTCATCCAGTTTAAGATTTAGTAAGCTAGCAAATCAAGTAAGTACATTATCATCTACAACATGAAAAAAGTTTATGCAAAAATTTGAGAATATGTTTGATGATAATTTTTAAGTTGGTTTTTACATATTGTCTTTACATGAAAACTCTTGTTGGAACAAAAAGGTTTAACGGATGTTTCAATGACAAAGTATGTTAAAGGTATATCCATATATATATGTATCACTTAATTAATCATTGCACACCTTATGTTTTTGTTTATGATGTCCCGCAAGATTTGGACTAGTCATGTTTGGTTTGAGACTAGCTACCCTACTCGTCTCATGATGTCACACTTATGATGTTAATGGTGCAACGCTTAGGCCCTTAAAGATAAAATGAACAATGTTTTAATATGAAAGTTTAAATGAAAAGATATGTTCTATATAAACATGTGCCTCGGGTACTACTAAGATTATGATTCCGATGTTATGTAATGATTTTATGAAATGTTTTATGTTATGAGTTAGGAATGTGTACTTACTAAGTTTATACTTACTTAGTTGATATTATGTTGCAAATAAGGATAAGATGCTGGTTGACTAGAATGGAGGACAAGGACGGGCATGTGTGCAAGGTGTCTTGGATTGGAAACAGAGTCATGTCATGAAAAAAATTTAAACTCAAACAAAATTTAGTATATTATGTTCCACATTATAGAATACGCTATACAGTTCATTTCTTTGTAATTAGTCTTAATTAGTTGTATGATTAGAAGTTAAAAATGCTTGAATTATTTGTGTGAGTTTTTATTTGTTAAATATTTGTTTTTGTAAACTAAGCTTTCTACAGGTGGCCAGTTAGCCGAATGCCTTAGGTGTTTTGTTGAGCTAACCAAGGAGGAAATGCTAAATCCGATAAGTAGTTTTTCTTAAAGAAAAAGACATATGCATATGTTCCTAGAATATTTCTCTAAGTATTGTTGATTGTTTCAAACGTCTTATCAGTAATTATTAAGTTTAACAGTAAAAGCAACATCTCTTGTGGTGCCCAAAAAGGGGCATTTCAAATATGTCCTAGTCATAAGTGCCAAAGATAAGTCTTATTAAAGTGAGAAGTTTTAAGTCTTTTAGAGTTACTATTAACCTCAATGTTAAGCAGTTAGTCCATCTAAGATTTGATATATTATAAGTAGTTTTGCATCCATCCATTACAGATAAAAGATTTATTTTTACAAATTATAACTTTATTATTAAAAGAAACTAAATAAGAGTATTTAAATAAACAAACAACAAAAACATGATTAGTCATTCTAGAATCTATGACCCAAGTATCATTTGATTCCTCAACTAAACAAGTTTCAATAACCAAAAGTTCGCACTTACCTCCTTGAGATAGGAAATCCTTGTAATTCTTCTTGATGTACCTAACCTTCCCATAGAACAAGTACTTAAGCTTCTTTAGGTTCCTCTTCTTCTTCTTATTGTCCTTGCCTTTTGTCAAGATAGAAGATTTCCTATTCTTAGCTCTATGCTTCTTTCCATTCTTAGAGATAGGATTAGAATCAGATGCAGCTGCCAAGTTCACCTTCACTAGCCAAAGCTTCCCTGATTAGATTCTCAAACTCTTGTAACTACTTCATCAGCTCAGTCAAGGTAGTATCTTATCTATTGCTCAAGTTATATGTAACTCTAAACATGATAAATTTCTTAGATAGAGTTTCAAAGACCATTGTTATCTGTGACTCAACATCTATGTCGACTCTATGGGTTTGAGCCTCAGTAAGGTAACCCATAACAAACATCAGCTACTCCTTCATAAGAGTCCTCGATCTTTGTTTGCAGTCGAGTAGCTTCCAAAGAGCCCTTTGCCATTTTGTTAAGGCTTGCTCTTCAAACATGTCTTCCACTTTATCCAAGATCTACCTAGTAGTCTCATAATCCTTATGTTGAGCCTGTAGCACATTATTCATGTTGGCCATAATGTAACAGCTAGTCTGATAATTAGCATCCTTCCAACAATCATACACTTAGATTTGCTCATGTGTGGATTCACCGGTAGGCTTAGTAGGACATGATATATTTATTACAAATTTCAGTTTCACATACAAAAGGACGATATTCAGTTCCTTTTCCAATCATTAGAGTTCTTGCCAAGTACTATATTTTTATCGAGTACCAAAGATAAAACATTTTTAGACATTTTGATCTACAATAAAGAATCATATACCAAATATAAGCAAACATTGCACAATAGTTTAGTAAGATAACACAAACATGTAAGTATACGATGTGTTTATGTGTCAAAACCTTAAAAATATCATAGCCTTACAATGATAATTCCCAACTCAGAATTCAACAAGCCACCTAGGAGAGACTTGTTAAATTCAATTAGGAACACAGATCCTCTTCAATTGATATATGCCATCCAAGACCCGTCTGATCTAGCATATACTAATAATTATTTTCTTTGCCCATTAATTTTATTAACAAAGCTCCTAGGGGAGGTGAATAATGAAATTAATCTTGAGTGTATAATTATCGTTTTAACTATTTTATCCATGATTTATAATCGCTGCCTAGAGGTGTACGACAATAAATCATGCTAAAATAAATATCCCTTTAGAGATCCAACCTGGTAAATGATGAAATCTCTTCCTAGGGACGAAACCACTATGTGCTACCTATGGACTAACAATGGAGGCTTTATGTCCTCTCTTCAAAAACTTTCTCCCACTCATTATTGTAAAAGTCAAGGTTTTATGCTAGCATGCATGAACAATTTTTAATGAGCAACACTTCCTATTCTACATGGCTGGCTATTGACATATATGATAAAACTTATTATAATGCAAAGAAGCAATGCAATATGCAAAGCTACAAGCAATATAATTAACAGCCATAATATCATGCTTCCATCCTAGAGAAAAGAAAATAAAAATTAGAAAAGATCAATTGAAACATATTATTGTTTCTTTATCTTGAATATTCTCGTTGTATCCTTCTTTATGTGGCATATATCTTCAATTCTTCAATTTCATATAGATCAAAGATTTATTTTTCTGGTTATTATAAAATTTCATGTTTCTTAAAATGATCTCAAAAACAAAATAAAAAAAACACTGAATAACGCACCTTTTAAAATCAGTTCCGCTCTTCTGTTAGGAGATTAGCCTGCCGGTCTATGACCATCAGCATGCTAGTACTGGGTAATCAGCCTTAAGATCGACACTGAACCAGTGTTTTTCAAACTTTCATCAAAAAAATAATTTTAGGCAGTTTTTAATTTATTTTTCTACAATTCAAAAACATAAAAATTTATAAACACTAAAAAACATATAGAACTCTAATCACCTCGATCTTCTAGATCCATCTTCATTTTGAATAATTATTTTAATACAATTTGACAAATTAAAATAATTGATCCTAGACGGTAATATTAGATCACCATCTTATTACATGAAAAACCTAGATACACATTATAACCTCTAGGAAACCATAACTGGCAAATTGATTCATTAATATAATAATTAAAATAAAAATTTAATTAACCACAATTAATTAATAAATATTCACCATATAATCTCATGACAACATTTAATTATATAGAAACCCTAAACTGCCAACTCTCTAAAAAAATTAAATTCAAACATAGGAGAGATAAAGATCACATAATTTATGTATATAGTATGATCATAAACCTATAAAATCAACATAAAAACTATGGCTCTGATATCAATTGTTTGAAACGACACAAATTTTTAAATCAAAGTCTTTTCCAAATGTCAAATTTGATATGCTAATTACATAAATTGATAACAAATCTTACGTACCTTTTTTGTATGCCGAAGTTTATAGAAAAACCAAGAAGAGAAGAACATTTTAGAAGAGCCTCAACCAACTAATCTTTTTTGCTATTCTCTATCCATGATCAAAGTGCAGCTGGTTGCATGTCATATAGTCTTCCTCCGATGACTCTCCTTCCAATCACTTGAAAATACCTAGAGCTAAGGTTCCTGATGTTGAACAATAGCTCTTCAGGAATTTTAGAGTTTCTCTTACTAGAGTATTCGCTCTCAACTTCTCAAATGATCTGAGGAATAATGAAAAATAGCTCCCCTTTTATAGTAGTTGAATATGAGGTTTGGATCTGTTTCTAATTGAAAAACGTGTAAAAATGTTTTTTCTGTTACACAGCTGCGATCGACTACGCCTTTGTATCATGGTTGACTGCACCGTCACCATCCAAGAGTTTGAATTGAATTTGAACTCCTCAAGTTGATCTAAGTAATTCTGTAACGCCTGTTGTTTTCTTCTACAGACACTTATATTAATTTAACGTTAGAATGTGATATTTTAAGTGTTATTATTATTTATGTTGAGTGAATTAACTTTTGTCTAGTAATGTCACCGGTGACGGGCACGAGGGATCAATATACTTAGGATGTTCATTTCAAAAAGGAAGATAAGCATAAAGTATTTATTGTTTTTTAAGAGTTTTAGCTTGCACTAAATTTATAATTTTTATAATGCTTAAAAGTTATGTATGCCCTAGAGTTATATTCTTAATGATGACATGAATTTTGTTGCATATTTTCTTATTTTTGTGATAATTATGATGTCAAGATAATTACATGTGTAGCATTTCTTTTATTATGGCATGAAGAAACTAGACAATATAAAGTGTCTCAAAGAATAATGTATAAATTTATATTTTTTGAGGTCATGGGAGCAAACATTATTGTTGTATATAAATAATTATATATTATAATTAAATTGAATTAAATTAAATTACATTAATTATATTATATTATATATAATAATAAAACAGAATTTTAGGAAAAAAATGATACATATGATATATATATACATACCGTAATGACGTGAAGAAAAAAAAGAAAAAGAAAAAAACTAATTAAATTAGGATTACACTTATTTAAAAAAAAAGGAAAACCTAATTAAATTAGGATTAGAGTTGCCTACACTCATCTAATCTCTTCTCTTGTATAAACTTATAATATACCTTTAAGCTACAAAATTCTTTATTTTCTTTATTTCTAGCCAAAGGAAATTTTCTTCTTTACTGCCTCTCAAATTCACATTCATAAGCCTTCATCATCTTTCTAATCCTCAAAGCCAAAAATTCATCACTCTTATTTTCTCCCAAGCCAAAGTAGAAATAATTCTTTTTGGAGATTTTGTGCTCAAGTCTTAGTCTTTGTTAAAGAAAACATAAGAATTTAAAGTATAGTTTAAAGGTTTTCACGCTTTTGAATTTTTATGAATTGATATATATTGTTTTGTGACAAACTTTGTTAGAAAAATTATTCTTTTACGTTGTGAATGTGTATGCATATATGTTTGCATGAAAAATAAGTTATTTTGTTTATTACTTTGATTACAACAATGTTATTTTATGGTTGAAAGCATTTGTGTACACATGATATCATGAAATTAAGTTTTGTTATTGGAGTGTGATATGAGAATTTTAGGGTTTTCGGTTAGTCAGTAAGGTTGTTGGTAATGTTTTGAAAACAAATAATTTTATTTTGCTATGATTTTTAGATATGATATGTGTGTGTGTATTTATATATATATGTTAGAAATGTCTAGGATTTTTTATAAATTTTTATTCAAAATATTTTTATAGTTATAAGCTTTCAATTAAACACTGCTCACAAAATTTTATTTGTTGACAAATTTGTTTTTGTGGCTTATAGAGTCCGTACAAAAAAAGGAACTTTTAATTCTATAAAAAATTATAAGTCATTTTTTAAATGTTAACTAAATGTTTGAATATTTTTAACTTCATATCCTTATTATATTTTAAGATGAAATTCGTTCATTGCTAAGTACTTAATGGTTATAAATGTCTGCCAAATATGCTCTATGTAATTCATGGGACTATCATATTTTTAAACATGTTTTGTATGATTTATTATTTTTTAAATTTTATTTACATGTTAATCATGTCACATAAAAATTTTAGAAGCATATCATACAATTTAATTTTATGAAAATATTTGAATGAAATGTGTTCGCTGTTTAGCACGTCTGGTATTTATATTAACTCTAAATTTGAATGTGAATTTTAAATTATTTCAAATTTATTTAGAGTTGAATTTTGGCTATGTTATGATTTTACATGTCTATCATGTGTAGTAATTTTTATAAATTATTTTATGTCATAAAGGATTTAATACATAATTTTAAATTTGGACTACTCATTGCCCAAGCTTTGCTAGCAGATTTTAAAGTATTGATTATATGATTTATTTAAATTATCAAATGAAATTTTTATGGCAAAAAAAAAAATTGAGAGCTATATATATGTGTTAACTCTATTTCTACAAATTTTCATTCTCTAATAAAATGTGAATTGAAAGATATAGGGTTATGAATCGGTGAAGGTCAGTTAGTTTTTATGACCAGTGGATTTACTTGAACGTCTTAAAAATTGAAAAAATATACTTTGGATTAATATTTTCCAGAGAAGAAAGTTTGAGTGATGTTTTTATATATTAGCTATGCTATAGAATGAGTTTTAGACTTTATTCATACTTATATGTTAAGAATAATTTCTCCAAGTGATTAAAGGTCAAGCTTTCTATCATTATGTTTCTTCATTCTAAGTGCATGTTTGTTACTCAAAGATGTTTTGTTTTGTAAAGAATGATGTGTGATGATATAATATGGTTTAGCAAGCACATTGAGATATTATATAAATGATTGATATGAACACTCCAAAAGGCGAGCATATTGAAAACCATGGCAACGTCACCTTATTTAAGGTTTAGTAAGTAAGCAAGTCAAATAAGTACATTCTCACCTACAACATAATAAAAGTTTTCGAAAAGTTTTGAGAATATGTTTTATGATAATTTTTAAGTTTGTTTTTGTTGGGATGAAATATCAAATGCAGCCGAAGGAACAGATCATTGACAAATAAAAATTTTCTAAAACTTTGTTCATCTGGAATAGCTATATAATTTTAATTAATAATAGAAATCTTTGAGAATTTCTTACAAACCTCTTGAAGACCTATTACGGTATCCTAGCTTTCCTCTTTGACATCATGATCTTCTAAGCCAGGTCTCCACACCAATAAAAAGACATGTGGACGTAAAACTGTAAGAATGAATTGACCTTACACTTTTTTAGATCTGCTATGTACTCAACACATGAGATAGTAGAACTTTTTTTTTAGAGAAAAAACTCTCAGTTTTTCTCTCTAAGTATTTTGTAAAAATTATGTGAAAAAAAATCAATTAGAGATAACTATTATCTCTATCTTTTTATATATGAGCAGTTAGTTATTTTTCAATTAATTTTAATTTATTTTAAATTTGAAACAACCACCTAATCAGATATATGGGGAAAAGATATACTCTACATCTCTTATCCCTTTTTGTTTTTAATTTTAACCAAATGATGTTACATGATTCTTTAACTTATATATATATACATATATATATATACACGTTTACATTTAGTGATTCTATAAAAAATATATATAATATAAAAGGTAACAAAAATCTTGTTTAAAAGATTTCGTATATATATATATATATATAATATATATATAATTAAAATCTTATATATAAATATATTTAATTCAAAAATAAATCATATTTATTTAAAACTAATTTTAATATTAATTAATTATTTATTTAATTTTGTGTCCAATTTGGTAAAGATAAAATGCGGTCCCACCACTCATGTATCACACACAAGATTAAAATTAATTTAAATAATCTTATTATTCAAATATTATTAGTTAATTAATTTAAAACATGTTTAATTGATCTCATTAATTAAATAATCAATTAATTAAATGCTTAGTCAAATGTGATAACATTTATCACATCATATTATGTGTCACAGAGAGTAGTTTTTCTATCACATTAATATCTTAAGTGTGCAATAAATAATTCAAAATTTAATAATTTTAAATTAAATATGTATAATTTATTCTATGCGTTAAATCCAATATAATATTATAGAGGTGACATTAGGGACCTATGGACCTATAACCTAAGCTCTAATAAATTTGACAATTAATCAAACTCTTTAATTAACGTGCTAAATTTATCAATTTTAGTGTTATTCTATTAAAAACTTGAAATTGAACTCCTCAGATTATAGTAAAAATTACTCAAAGAAAATTAGCGAGTAGTCCATTGATATAATCATTACATATAAGTCAGTCCTCTATAAATAGTTCATAATAAAAGTTATGTTCAATTTTTGTTTACGTCTCTTGTTACATCTTTATTCTTGAGTTTCAATAATTCTTTAATAATAGTTAATTTGTAATCTTATTATGAACTAGCACTCTACTATCCAAACCTCGAATAATCACTCAAAAGAGTTATTTTTCTAACTTCCAAAGGAAGGAATGGATTCCATATTTGTATAATATTATTCCTAGCCATTTATTCTATTATGTTTCCAAGATTCTAAATTATGATCTATGTTTAGACAAATCTTACCATGCAAGTGAAAAAACATAATGTCATAAATAAGGGTCTAATAAATACTCAAGATTAAGACTGTCAAATATATGATCATCATAGTGATAAATTTGAATACTCTATTTGTAATGGATAATTATTAGAGATTCATAATTTATTGGGTCTAGTCCTATATAATCTTATTATATAAAGTACCTCCAATCTAATGTTTCTATATTAATAACCCGGATAAGACTATTTCATTCTAAATGAGATTGGGCCATACTTGTAATATTTAATTAAAGATCCCAAACTTTAATTAATTATTACGGACTATTTAGATTATTATCTATAAATTTTATCTCTAAGCATATAACACTTATATGCTAAATTTATAGTTACATAAATAATCATGGAATTTTTTTGATGTTTATAAATGTATTCATAATACGTATAAGCAACCAAAATAATTATAAATGTCACTTTATTTATTTATTAACAACATGTATAATGTCATAGCTTATAGGGCATCAAACCCAACAGTATTTACATATTGTCTTCTCGTGAAAACTCTAGTTGCAACAAGAAGGTTTAACAAATGTTTTAATGATAACGTATGTTAAAGGTATATCTACATATATGTATCACTTAATTAAGCATTGCACACCCCATGTTTATGTTTGTCCCGCTAGGTGGACTTGTATGTTTGGTTTGGGATTAGCTACCTCATTCTTCTCGTACAAATATGTTTATGTTTACGGAGCAACACTTTGGCCCTTAAAGATAAAATGAATAATGTTTGAATATGGAAGTTTAAATAAAAAAAGATATGTTCTATATAAACTTATGCCTCGTGTACTATGATGATTATGATTACGATGTTATGTAATAATTTTTTATGAAATGTTTTATGTTGTGAAATAGGAATGTGTAATTACTAAGCTTATGCTTACTTAGTTTATATCATATTGTAGATAAGGATAAGATACAGGTTGACTAGGATGGAAGACAGAGACAGGTGTATGTGCAAGGAGTGTTGGATGGAAAATAGAGTCATATCATAAAAGGAATTTTAAACTCAAACAAAATTTAATATATTATGTTTCGTATTTTTATTTGTTTGAGACTCAATTCTATTTTTTATATGCTCTTTTGAACTTATGTTTTGATGAATATAATTCATATTTTAGAATTTTAGTTTCTTAGGTTATTTATTAAAAAAAAAGGCTATATAATTCATTTCTTCATGATTAGTCTTAATTAGTTATCTGATTAGAAGTTAAGAGTGCTTGCATTATATCTATAAGTTCATAGTTGTTAAATATTTATTTTCTATAAACCAAGTTTTTTGTAGGTAGTCAGTTAGCCGAATGTCTTAGGTGTTTCATCAGACTATGCGAGGAGGAAAAGTTAAATCCAGTTAGTAGTTTTTAAAGAAAAAATATATGCATGTATTTCCTAGGATATTTAACTGACTGTTGTTGATTGTTTTGAACTTCTTATTGGTAAATATTAAGTTTAACAGTAAAAGCAATGTTCCTTGTAGTGCCCGTAAGGGAGCATTATAGTTATAGTATTAGAGCAGTTTTTGTTTCCAATACTCATTACCACACGTCAGTTTCAAGTCCTCCAAGTAAATATAAGATTCTTCTCTTTTAGTATATTATCTTACAATAGATTTGTTATTATTATAACCAGACTATTTAGGAGTCTATGAAACTCTAACTTT
This sequence comes from Artocarpus hirsutus, assembly GCA_946598075.1. NCBI lineage: Eukaryota > Viridiplantae > Streptophyta > Magnoliopsida > Rosales > Moraceae > Artocarpus > Artocarpus hirsutus. The sequence continues at coordinate 182 of CAMOHE010048594.1, read as the reverse complement.
TGTTGCTCGGAGCAAGAAACGAGTGCAATGGAAAAGTTGGTAATCAAGAAGTTTGTGACAAGAGATTAATTATGTGATTATATCATTTTTCTTAGAGAAAAAGTTTATGGAGGAGTAGATGAATGATATGTAGCTCAAGAGAAGTGTAATGGTGTTTTAAAGTGAACAAGTTTGAGAATTAT
>CAMOHE010048592.1:0-10042 GCA_946598075.1 Artocarpus hirsutus | reverse complement strand
ATTTGTTCTTTAGGGAAATTGTGAGACTTCATGGTATGCCTAGGACAATTGTTTCTGATAGGGATGCAAAGTTCTTAAGCTACTTTTGGAAGACTTTGTGGGCTAAGTTAGGGACTAAGCTATTGTTTTCGACTACTTGTCATCCTCAAACCGATGGTCAAATAGAAGTTGTGAATAGAACCTTGTCAACTTTGTTGCGGGCTGTCATTAAAAAGAACATCAAAACTTGGGAGGAGTGTTTACCACATGTTGAGTTTGCTTATAATCGATCTGTTCATTCTGCTACTCAATTTTCACCGTTTGAAATTGTTTATGGTTTTAATCCTTTAACTCCTTTGGATTTAATGCCATTACCTTTGTCTGAGCTTGTGAATTTAGATGGAAAAAGAAAAGCTAACCTTGTTAAGCAGATACACGAGAAGGCAAGACTCAACATCGAGCGAAGGACTAAGCAATATGCTCAACAAGCCAACAAAGGGCGTCACAAGCTCGTCTTCGAGCCCGACGATTGGGTATGGTTGCACTTACGCAAGGAACAGTTTCCAGAACAAAGGAAGTCCAAGCTGTTGCCTAGAGGGGACGATCCTTTTCAAATTCTTGAAAGGATCAATGATAATGCATACAAGCTAGATTTGCCAGGTGAGGATGGTGTAAGCGCCACCTTTAATGTTTCTGATCTAAGTCCTTTTGATGTAGGCGACGAGTTAAGGACAAATCCTTCTCAAGTGGAGGGGAATGATGAGGGCATCGGTAGCACAAGCAAGAGCATAAGGGATGAGACATATTTAGATCCAATTCAAGTTCCCATTGGTCCAGTTACGAGAGATCGTGTGAAGAAATTCAAAGAAATGCTTATTGGGCTGATTCAAGCATCTTGGGCTCAAGCTATTGCATGGAGGCCCATTGAGGGAATTGCATGTGATATCCAGACCAATAAATGTGTGATTTAAGTTCTAGAAGGGACCGACTAATCCTATGGCTGCAAATAATCTCACTATTTTCCATTTCAGTTACTTTCCCAATTTGAGGTGACAAGTGGCGAGAAGAATCAGCTAATTGCTTGATTATAGTCTAGTTTCCTTTTCTTTTACAAAACATGCATTTACTTTTATATTATTGTAAGGCTTTTAAGCCATTTAAGAAACTTACTTTATTTGCTTTAGATTTAGCATCTTTTTGGCTGGTAATTGATTTGCCCGAAATTCCATGGGCAATTAGGAGCTCAAATTCGCAAAGGAAACCACTATATATTGTAACGAATTTCATTCAATGGCAACTTGGTTTTTTTACACACAATTTGAGGTTTAAATCTTCGGTTCCTAAACAAACTATTTGAACTTATCGGAAGATTTCGTGGCGTTCATAGACTTATCAATTAGTCCGTCCATAACTGATTGTGGCGTCCTCACATACCAAGGTTCGTGCTTCTTGTTAGGCATCGGGTCGCGGTTCCATTTCAAATTTGATTAGGCATTTCGATCTTGGAGGCCAATTTTGGTTAGGGTTGCGTCAGTTTTTGGCATGGTTCATATCATTACTGACTATTTTATTTTGAGTATAATGACAAGTTCATGTTATTTAGATGTACATGAGGTAGATAGTGAATGTTTAATTGTGTGTAATGTTGTATGTAACACTTTGACAGGCTAAAGTTATTCGACAGGCTGAATTATTCCTTTTGGTGGCATGCTAATGGATTTCATCTACAAGCCAAATTCCACAACTTTGGTAGGTCAAACCGAGCAGTCAGCAGGCCAAAGACTATTGATGAGAAATCAATAAAAACTCTCCAAAACTATGGCATTGATGATCGCATATGATTGGATGTAAATTTTTGGATGCTTGGCATGTCTTGCCCCTTTCCTTATTTTATGTGAGTGAATAAATTAACTTTTTTACGATGATTTAGAATTGATAGGATTTCCCATTTTGAAAGCATGAAATTGGGTAAGTAAAATGAATCAATTTAACTTCCCTTATTTCACTCCCTTTCCCACATGAAGGCATCATTTTTTTTTATTTTCCAGCTGCAAATATAGAGAGCTATTTGACCTAATTTACAACATTTTGCAATTACACAAATTGCCTATCTCTCTCTCTCCCTAAAGCGCTTTCTCCCTCTCTTTATTTTCTCAGACACTTCCTCCTTCTTTCCACGTTCTTTTCTCCTCTTCTTTCCCTTATTTTCCTACAAATACTTGTGATGCCCCAAGGAGGGGGTCAATAGTTTTAGGTAAATAAGATGAAAATTAAAGTAAATAGGAAGGAAACTGAATAAAGATATGTAAAAATAAATAAATTAAGTAGATATCTCATTTGAAATAAACATCGTCAAAAATAAATAGTATCATCAGCGGTCACCATCACGTGAATGCCACAAAGTTGGGGCCGAAATCTTATTCTCATTTGATAAGAAAATTATAACTGCATGCCTCTAAATGGTTTTAAAATTATCATATTTTTATTAATAAAATTGATTCTAAAACTGAATTTTTAACTAAATTTCTATTTAATTAACTTAATTACTTGACCACGTCACCTCCCGTACTTCAGGGCATGATAGAATGGTATCAGAGTTTAAGGTTATAAACCTTGGGAATTGTACACACATATGTACGACAATGAAATACCATTGACGGTCCAAATTTTGTTTTCAAAAGTGAGAGAATGGCACCTAGACAACGCTCGACAGCTGATGCTAAGTTTGGAAATGATGAAGGCATGATGAGGGTCATGTTTGCAGCATTCTGGCGGATGGTAGCCAGGGCAAGGTCGGATGACTCCGAGGCTAGTCGCTGGCATTCATACTTTAAGGAGTTTCGACATGCGTTTGTTTTGACTTTCAATGAAAATGGGGATCCGCAAGTGGCAGAATACTAGTTTGATTCGATCATAAAGCATCTGGATACTCTTGGTGTGCCAGCGAAGTATTGTGTGGAATTTGCAGTATACAAGTTTGAAGGTAGCACTAATACTTGGTGGAAGCAGGCAAAACACTTGGAAAACAATGGTAACATCAGTTGGGATAGGTTTGAGGAGCTGCTCTACAATCGGTATTTTTCGCAGGGATATAGGGACCAAAAGGTGGTAAAATTCTATAGGTTGCAACAGGGTGATATGTCAGCTCAGGAATATGAAGCGAAGTTGAGTTGGCCAAGTTTACTCCCTCTATAGTGGCATCAGAACGTGAGAAGTGTATCAAATTCCAAGACGGACTTAAAGCCCCTATTCGACGACAGGCGGTTGCCCTATGACTCAGGAACTTTGGAGAGCTTGTGTCATCAGCAATATCAGCGGAGAGTGACTATGCACAGTACTGTGAGAATCGAGCCAAGACATCAAGAGGACCACAGAAGAGCAGTAGAAGGAGCATCAATAGTCAACCGACTTCGAGAAAGAACAAACAGGGTTGTACAAACAGTGGCAGCAACAGTTTATCCAGCAACTGGCGCAGCAACCCCTATAGCTTCCATTGCCATTATTGTCAACAACCAGAACACATCAAGAGGAATTGCCCAATTAGGAGTGCTCGCTTAGGATTTTAGACCAGAGAAGGAGCTAGTCGTCAGCCCCAACTTCAGACTCTACCTCAGCCGCAGCAGTACCCTCAGCTTTCGTTCCATCAGTTCTCTCCTCAGCAACTACCATATTCAGCACAAGGACATCAACAACAAAACTTTCAGCGTAACGTCCCTCAGTATTGAGCATCAAGTACAGCTAGTGTGCAATCGTCATCATCGCAGCAATATCGGCCAACTAACCCAGGACCTAGCAATGTTGGTAGAGGAAAAGGGAAAGCTCCAATACAAGTTCACATGATGACATGAGGGAGTTCAGATGTTCAGACCAGTAATGTAGTTGTTGATGGTACGATTATGGTTTCTCAGTCTTTAGCACACGTGTTATTTGGTACTGGTGCCACTCATTCTCTCATTTCGAGTTCCTTTGTACTTGCCTTGGGATTAAAGATAGAAGAGTTTGATGAACCCTTAGTTATAGCTTCACCCTTGGGGCGGGTGTGTGTGAATAGTATTTGTAAAGCCTGTAAAATAAAGATTAGGGATGAGATTTTGAAAAGTGATTTGATTGTAATCCCATGAGATCATATGATGTAATCCTAGGGATAGACTGGTTGTCCAGACATAATGCAGTGGTAGGCTGCCAACTTAGAAAAGTAACCCTAGTGTCAGATAGGGGGCGGTAATCACTTACCAGGGTGGTGCTGATCAGTTAATAAGTGAGCGTCTTGTAAGGGCTTGTCTTCGAGGTCGGAAGAATGCAGCTTGCTATGCCTTTCTCATGAATTTAGAAGGAGAGCCCAGTGTTTTGAGAGGACTTGTAGTGATTCCAGTGGCAGACAAATTTGAAGATGTCTTCCCCGACGAGCTACCAGGATTACCACCGTATCAAAAAATTGAATTTGGTATGGAATTGTTTCCAAGGACGGCACCAATTTCTGTAGCACCTAATCGGATGGCACCGACAGAGATGAAAGAACTCAAGAAGCAACTTCAGGAGCTTGTTGATAAGGGATACATCTGGAATAGTACATCACCATGGGGAGCACTAGTTTTGTTTGCAAAGAAGCATGATGGAACCCTCAAGTTATGTATAGATTATCGATAGCTGAATTAGGTCACAGTGAAGAATAAGTATCCTCTGCCTAAGATCAATGAGTTGTTTGATCATTTAGGAGGCTCACAGTATTTCTCAAAGATAGACTTGAGGTCAGGATATCATCAACTCAGGATTAAGGAAGAGGACATTCCTAAGACAGCTTTTAGGACTCGATATAGACATTTTGAATTTCTGGTAATGCTATTTGATTGACGAACGCTCTGAAAACATTCATGGATTTGATGAACAGGATATTCAGGCCTTACTTGGATCAGTTTGTCATTGTGTTCATCAATGACATCTTGGTTTATTGTAAGACATGGGAGGAACATGACCAGCATCTTAGAATCGTGCTTCAGACTCTGCAGGAGCATCAGTTGTACGCCAAGAAAGAAAAGTGTGAGTTCTGGTTAACAGAGGTCAAATTTCTGGGTCATATCACCTCTAAGCATGGTATCTCAGTGGATCTGTCTAAGATAGAAGCCATAGTGGAATGGGAATGACCGAGAAATGTGGCAGAGATCTGTAGTTTCTTGAGACTTGCAAGATATTATAGAAAATTTGTGCAAGATAGCAGTACCGTTGACAAGACGAATCAGGAAGAATGTTAGGTTCGAGTGGAACAAAGAATGTGAGCTCATTTTTTAAGAGTTAAAGAATCGGTTGACCTCAGCTCTAGTATTAACTATTCCCAACAATGATGAGCCGTACAAGGTTTATACCAATGCATCAGGACATGGACTTGGATGTGTGCTAATGCAACATGGATGTGTGGTAGTGTACGGATTGAGACAGCTACGACCTCATGAGCAGAACTACCCCACTCATGACTTAAAGCTCGCGGCAATGATTCACACGCTAAAGATTTGGAGATGTTATCTGTATGGGGCGACATTTCACGTTTTCTCTAACCATAAGAGTTTGAGGTATTTGTTTACTCAAAGGGATTGGAACTTGAGGCAGTGAAGGTGGATGGAATACATGGAGGATTATGATTTCACGCTGCAGTATCATCCTGAAAAAGCTAATATCGTTGTAGATGCACTCAGTTGGAAGTCTTCAGGGATTCTCGCTTGTTTGGCTCTTGAAGATTGGAAGAGAGATGCAACAGTGAGTGAGTTCAGACTATAGTATTGCGAAGACTACGATTGTGTTTCAGTGTACCAGATGGAGTCGACCTTAGCTCTTGTTCAGATGGTGAAGCAGAATCGTGGCAAAACCAACATCTTTAAGGAATCTAGATGCGAATTCAAAACGGAGAGCAGTTCAAAGAATGGACGATACATATGGATGGATCGTTGTACTTCAGGGAGCGTCTAGCTATTCTAGCAATTACAGAAGTGACAAAGGCCGTAATGGACGAAGCCCACAAGTCTTAGTTTGCCATTCATCCGAGAAGCATGAAAATGTATCGTGATCTAAAAAGGCAATATTGGTGGAGAAGTATGAAGAAGGATATCCAGGGATACGTGGCCAAATGTACGACTTATCTTCTGGTGAAAGCCGAGCATCAGAAGCCAGCAAGTCAGCTTCAACTGCTTCCTATTTTAGGGTGGAAATGGGAACATATCACGTTAGACTTCCTTACCGGATTGCCAAGGATAGAGTAGTGGCACGATGCAATTTGGGTCGTGATCGATAGGTTAACGAAGTCAGCTCATTTCATTTTGTTCAGGTTGACATGTTCAAGGAGGATTCTCAGGAATTGTATCTGCAAAACATAGTAAGATTGCACAGAGTTCCTTTATCCATTACATCAGATAAGGATACCAGGTTTAATGCCAAGTACTGGAGGAGCTTTCAAGAGGCTATGGGTACGGATTTGAATTTTAGCACAGCATTTCATCCTCAGACCGATGGGCAATCTGAGCGGGTTATTCAGATCCTCGAGGACATGATACGTGCTTGCACATTAGATTTTGGCAGGAACTGAAAGAAGTACTTGCATCTAGCAAAGTTCGCATACAACAACAGCTATCAATCGAGTATTGACATGGCATCGTTTGAAGCACTATATGGACGACCGTATCGATTACTAGTGTGTTGGGCCGAACCAGAAGATAGGGTTATTATTGGTCCAGAAGAGATTCACGATAGCAAAGAGAAGATCATCGTGATTTGAGATCGACTGAAAGCAGCTCAGAGTTGACAGAAGAGTTATGCAGATAGAAGACGTTGACACTTGGAATTCGAAGTTGGAGACTTTGTACTCTTGAAGGTATCTCCTCGCAAAGGCATTTTGTGATTCAGAGTAAAAGAAAAACTTGCTCCAAGATATGTTGGACCGTTTGAGATTACCCAACGTGTTGGTGTGGTTGCTTATCGACTCAACCTTCCTTCAAAACTCTTGCATGTTCACGATGTATTTCATGTATCGATTCTTCGAAAGTGTCCACCCGAGCAAGATAAGATCGTCTCATTTCAGGACGTACAGATTCAGGAAGACACAACGTATGAGGAAGTGTCGATCCAGATCATCGATCGTAAAGTGATTAGTTTGCATCGTCGTGAGATTCCAATAGTTAAGGTCGTATGGCAACATCACGGGGTTGATGAAGCCACTTAGGAATTAGAGTCGAGTATACAGGAGTTGTATCCGCATTTGTTTTGTTTTTGAATTGATTTGTAAACTTTGAGGACAAAATTTCTTTTAGGGATGGAGAGCTGTATCGCCCCAAAATTATCAAAAGTTATTAGTGAGGAAAATAGTTAATTAGTGTGCCATAATGAGTATTTTAAACTTAATTTGATTATTTTGTAAAATTTCTAAATTTATGTTATTTTCGATTGTTTTAAATGATTTTTTTTATTTATTTACTCTTAATTATTTTTAACTGCTATTTTAAATTTTGAAACAAAACAATTTGACAAATGACCAACACGTCCCACTTTGGAAATACCACGTGCGGGTTGTGGTATTGATTGCAAAATGCTTTTCATTTTTCTCTATTTAACTTCTCCTCTCTCTCATTGATGCGAACCCACAAGGATCCAAGCCTTGAAAACCCACAAGCAATCTGATATTCGAACCCGAGAATACGCAATCCAGATTTAATGAATTGACCCACTTGAAACCCTTGAACAACAATAGAACAAGAACCCCAAAGTGTGTAGACGCCACAAGGAATGATCAGCCCCTTGATAAGTCGAGTTTTAGTTCTAATAGAACAAGAGAGGAGAGTTCTCTCATGAACACGTAAATGGTCCAATTTTATTCGAAAAACTTAATCTAATTACAATGAGTGGTTCGGCCACCATATAAGGAAAAAGGCCCTAAAAAAAAGACAAAATAAAATAAACCTTTGACTTCAGCCTCCTTAATTAGCCTATTATTAAGGCCAATTGTTAATTTTGGCTGACATAATAATTTCCATTAAATAAACAAGAATCCCTTATATAAGGAAAAAGTAAACTCAAACCCCATACATTAAATCCAAAAATTACATCAGCCACACCATTTTTATGATTATTCAAAGTTGAGCTTGAATAGCACAAATGTGTTCATCCATAGCTTTCATGGTGTGCACGCCTATGCCCGAGTTATTTGTAGCTTGCTTAATTCAAGTTCGTTGAATAAGAGTATTTAGGGCTACTTTAATGCGTGTAGCACGAGCTCTTGTTATTGGTCCTGTTGGAATGTTCAACGGATCATTTGAAGTTATTTGGTGAGCTTGAGCTGCATCAGATGCTCAATCTAAAGCAAATAAAGTAAGTTTCCTAAATGGCTTAAAAGCCTTACAATAATATAAAAGTAAACGCATGTTTTGTAAAAGAAAAGGAAACTAGACAATAATCAGGCAATTAGCTGATTCTTCTCACCACTTGTCGCCTCAAATTCAGAAAGTAACTGAAATGGAAAGTAGCCAGATTATTTGCAGCCATAGGATTATTCGGTCCCTTCTAGAACTTGAATCACGCGTTTGTTGGTCTGGATGTCACATGCCATTCCCTCAATGGGCCTCCATGCGATAGCTTGAGCCCAAGATGCTTAAATCAGCCCAATAAGCATTTCTTTGAATTTCTTTGCACGAGCTCTCGTAACCGGACCAATGGGAACTTGAAATGGATCTAAATATGTCTCTTCCCTTGTGCTCTTGCTTGTGCTACCGATGCCCTCATCATTTTTCCCCTCCTATTGAGAAGGATTTGTCCTCAAATCGTCGCCTGCATCAAAAGGACTTAGATCAGAAACATTAAAGGTGGCACTTACACCATACTCACTTGGCAAGTCTAGCTTGTACGCATTATCATTGATCCTTTCAAGTATTGGAAAAGGACCGTCCCCTCTAGGTAATAGCTTGGACTTCCTTTGTTTTGGAAACCGTTCCTTGCGTAGTGCAACCATACCCAATCGCCGGGCTCAAAGACGAGCTTGTGACGCCCTTTGTTGGCTTGTTGAGCATATTGCTTAGTCCTTCGCTCGATGTTGAGTCATGCCTTCTCATGTATCTGCTTAACAAGGTTAGCTTTTCTTTTTCCATCTAAATTCACACGCTCAGATAAAGGTAATGGCTTTAAATCCAAAGGAGTTAAAGGATTAAAACCATAAACAATTTCAAACGGTGAAAATTGAGTAGCAGAATGAACAGATCGATTATAAGCAAACTCAACATGTGGTAAACAGTCTTCCCAAGTTTTGATGTTCTTTTTAATGACAGCCCGCAACAAAGTTGATAAGGTTCTATTCACAACTTCTGTTCGACCATCGGTTTGAGGGTGACAAGTTGTCGAAAACAATAGCTTAGTCCCTAACTTAGCCCACAAAGTCTTCCAAAAGTAGCTTAAGAACTTTGCATCCCTATCAGAAACAATTGTCCTAGGCATACCATGAAGTCTCACAATTTTCCTGAAGAACAAATCAGCAACATTGGAAGCATCATCTGTCTTGTGGCATGGAATAAAATGTGCCATCTTGGAAAACCTGTCCACAACCACAAATATCGGGTCTTTTACCCGCTAAGACCTAGGCAAACCTAACACAAAATCCATCGAAATATCAGTCCAGGGTTCACTAGGTATTGGTAAAGGGGTGTACAAACCGTGGGGCTGCACTCTTGATTTAGCCTGCCTACAAGTTACACATCTACCACAAAGCCTCTCAACATCTTGTTTTATATGTGGCCAATAGAAGTGTTCCTGCAACACCGCTAAAGTTTTCATCACTCTAAAATGTCCCATCAATCCTCCCCTATGGGATTCTCTCACTAGCAAATCTCTTAATGAACAATTAGGCACACATAATTTATTCTCCCGAAACAAGTATCCCTCATGCCTAGAGTACTTACCACTAGCAAATTTCTCACAAGCTTGATACTCAGTGCTAAAGTCACGGTCATCAGAATATAACTCTTTAATATGTTCAAAACCCAGTAGTTTAGCATTAAGAGTTGAGATTAAGGCATACCTGCGAGAAAGCGCATCGGCA